>CABFWO010001075.1:19493-52976 GCA_902155825.1 Timema genevievae | reverse complement strand
GGGGGGTGTGAAGAAATAAAAGATCTGAATTTGTCGCCAGCCCAAATCATGATGAATGAGTTCGCACCAAGCTACCAAAAAAAGGGTCATTACTAAGACCAGTGAGGACCAATAATGACCTAAAAAAATAAATCCGTGTTAAAAAGAGAGAAACAAAAACGTATGTATGATAGGAGTGCAATTAAACATCCAGCTTTTGGTAAGGGTGACAGCCTATGGTTACAGCAAGTTAAGGTTTGGGAGTCAGCAGTAGTGGTAGAAAAACATCCAGCACCAAGGTTTTATGTAGTCGAAGACTCTCATGGTAATGAGTACCATGGAAACAGTAAGTTTCTAAGAAACTCACTGCATCCTTATATAGAACATATGCTTGAATTGATAGATGTCATATACCCTTGTGGCAAGATTACACCTGAAAAACCTGCTCCTCAGCAACAGATGGCCACAACAATCCCAACCTAAATCCTCAAATAAAACACACTATTGTCGACAAATAAAAGTTCCCATTAGATACCAGTGGGTTTATCATACTATAAGCCTATTTCAAATTCTATTGTATTATATCAGTGTATGTTTGTAAACCCTGTCTGTTAGTTTGTACGTCAGCTTGGATTATTCTGAAACTTAAAGGGGATGTGTTGTATATCAGTCACATTTTATATTTTAAGCTGGTAGTCCTAATAAATGCTATTAGTGATGATGTAGAATACTCAGTGTAATCTTGTAACATCTTTAGTAAGCAACACAATAAAAGCTTGTCTATTTGTTGAGATAACGGCTTTGTTATCGTATATGGACCAAAGAGAAAAAGTTATTTAAAATAATTAATAATATCAAATTTCAATTTCCCAAACAAACTATAATAGTCAAATCAGCCGCATGTTATGCCATTGTGTTAGGGACTTAGGGGTGGAAGTAGTAGTAGTAGTAGAGTTTCATATTCTTCCACCGAGATGGCAGCATCATGTAGAAATCTTCTCACTGATCTCTATAATATAACTGGATGGACATCTGTGGCTTTAATTTTCGAGCTGTCGTCTGCATACCATTGTCTAAGAGAGAAAGAAACTTTCAGGTATTTCTTTCTCTCTTACACCTATTCAAGGCAATGTGGCATTTTGACATCGTTCATTAATTTGATTGAATATATGAGATAAATCAATGTATGATTAGTTAAATGGAATAAATATGTTAGTAAAAGCTTTGAAGACCATAACAAAGTACGAAACTGATTGGGTTTTTTCTTTAAATAAGTTGATGTAGACTAATATACGATGATTTTTGAAGGAAACTCGCTTGTAAGGCTTTATCTCGTACCAGAATCATACCCTATAATTGTGTTTAGGTAGAATAAAAGACCTTCCAGAAGGAAATTTCTACTTCCGTTCTAAATGGCCGTTTATCCTACCAAAATATTATATATATNAGTATTCTAATACGAAATAAAGCCGGGTTTAGTAGATAACCTACTTCCTACAAGCCTATAACCTAAATTATCATTTGAACGTAAGACTTCTACACAAAGTATGTCATTCAAACAAATGTAATACAGTTTTTAGTTAACTTGTGTCATTATAGTTATCAAACTTTCAACAAAATGTGTTTTTGAAAGCAATCTACAACATATGAGCCAACTTTTTTTTAATTGTATTATCATAATACTTTCTACAAGCCTATAATCTAAGTGATAGTTTAAACGTATGGCAACTACACAAAGTTTGTCATTCAAACAAATGTAATCAAGATTTAAGATACCTTATTCAATATATTTATCGAACTTTCAATATAATATGGTTTATGAAACCAATATACAAGCTAATAGCCAACTTTAAATATAAGTGTAGTCTTGGCAGACTGTAAACAACATCTTCAGGAAAATTTGGTATAATACTTCACTATTTTCAAACAATACACTTTTATTCATCAGAGACAGGTTTTCGCATAAGAACATTGAAAGAACCCGTTAAATCTATCCCCCCACAGTGTAGCAGATGATGTTCAATAATGGTTAAGTGAAAGAGAAGGCTAATGCCTTAATTAACTTTGCCAGATAAATAAATGCCATTTATTATTATTATTATTATTATTATTATTATTATTATTATTATTATTATTATTATTATTATTGGAAGACGGTGTGAATATGGGAAAGACTTGGTAATGGTACTTATGGATTTGAAGCAGGAATATGATAGCGTGGATAGAAATGAAGTTTGGAAAGCGATGGAGGAGGCAGAAGTGAAAAGAGGAGTTGTAATGAGACTGAAAAGCATATTTGAGGATAACAGGAGTTGTGTTAAGATGGAGAATGGAAGGCCGGAGTACTTCCAAATAAAAAATAGAGTGAAGCAGGGACGTGCCCTTTCAGTATTACCTTTTGTAATGGTATTGGAAATGGTCATGAACAAAGTGGCAGGAAAACTCGGAAGAATGAAAACTATAATGTTTGCTGATGACGATGGTATGGGGAGAGAAGGAAGAGGAAGGACAGGAACAACTACAAGAATTGAATGAGGAAGTGAAGAGTGTGGAATAAAATTTAGCATGGCAAGGTGTGAAGTGACGGTAATGCCAAGGAAGAGGGTAAGGCCTAATAAAGCTATAAGGTCGGATGGAGTAGACCTGAGAAATGTAGAGAATGTAAAATATCTTGGAAACTTGATTGAAAGTAAAGAGGATTTAATGAGAATAGGACAGTAAGGAGAGTTGTTCTATAGGTGTATAAGAGACCTGNNTAAGAGACCTGCTATGGAGAAGAGACTGCCCTTGAAGTGTAAGGAAGTATTGTAGAAGGCATGCTTTGTACCAATTGTCACGTATTATGCAGCAGTAAGATGGACATTGAATTTAAGATAGGCTAGGAAAGTGGTGGCCATGGGAATAAAGTTTATGAAAAGCATGTTAGCTGTCACGAGGAGAAACAAGATTAGGAATGAAGCTATTCACTAAAGATTGGGGCTAAAGGGAGTACATAAGATAGTAGAGGAAGCAAAAATGAGATGGTATGGGCATGTAATGAGGATAGAAAAAGAGAGGATGCCAAAGAAAATGTTGGAAATTAAGCATGTAGGAAAAATACCGCAAGGGAAATAAAGAAATAGATAGGAGGAGCAGGCACAGAGAGTGTTCAATTGAGAGGAGAGGAATGAAAGAAATTAAAGAACGAAGAATGGTGGAAGGATAGAGGAAGATGGAGGCATTTTACTAAACTGACCAGGTAATGGGCTGGAAACAGTTTATGATGATGATGATGATGATGCTGTAATATATGCATCTAAATAAAATATTATTTTTGTAAGCATAATGATTAAATAATTGGTACTCTTATGTCAAGAATTCATAACAACTACATTGGTGTTGAATTATTTGTCTTTTCATTTCCACATAAGTTATTTCAAAGGTTTAAACTATTTTATAATGTTATAATGCTGCTTAGGGCAGTCTTGCTCCCATATTTATAAGTATTAATATAACAATTATGTCATGTTGATGTTAATTCATTTTCGCGTTCTGTGGGTACTTGTGAGTTTCTCTATCCAAAACATTATGGTAAGGAATAAACAAAAAACCAAAGAGATGGGATGTTAATTGGTTGAGAAATTTAACAACTATGATCATATAGATATACAATAATAAGGATTAAGTATAACCAAACAAATTGAATGGCGATCAAGTTTATATTATGTACTCGCATTGTTAGTTAGAATTTTCTTTACAGGTGGATGTAAACTAATGTAATTCCAATGTTGTTTTGAACGTAACAACTTAAAGTTACCGGTATTGTATAGTATTTGTCACACATTATTTTAGTTTCTCCATACTCATAGGGCAGCTAGAATCATCAAATTTGGCACGCTTATGACAATTGGATGTGCCAATATGCCTGCCAAATTTTATGATTCTAGCCGTCAGAAATTTTTAAAAAATGTGTGGAAAATGTGCAAAATTTACCTAAAATCAAAAAAATCTAGCTCTATCTAAGGTATAACCGATGGAGATACGACAAAAAGTAATAAGACCTAACTTGTGGATCTCGCCAGATCCGTAGCTGCTGGTGCAATCCGTTTTTTGATAGGTCTTACCGTTTAGCTATAAGATACCTCTAAAGATAGGTCCACACTGACTTTAAAGTTGCTCCACCATTTTGAATTTTTTTTCCGGGGGTTAAAATTTAAAATTGTTAACTTTTTGGAATTTTCCCGTCGGTTACAGGCTAGAAGCTATAAGTTTGCCAAATTTCAAGTTTCTAGCTCATTTGGAAGTGGGTAAACATTAATGTTAGTGAGTGAGTGAGTGAGCAGCCATGTAGCTTTATAGTAGTATAAATAATTAACTTAATGCAATTTAAAAGAATTATTTTCTATAGCTCGTTAAATGTATCTATCTTATTAGTTAAAGATTCCAAAAACGATCTATAAAGCTTGTGGAAACAGTGCTCTCAATAGATTAAAACAAAATTATGCATTATTTTTAAAAATATTAGTGCTATAATATAATATATTATAATTATTATTTAGCTGGATTTTAAAACAAAATATTAAACGTTACGGTTATCACATCAGTTGTTTAAAAAGTTCAAATTCATTGATTTAGTAATTTGAAGATAGTCAAACCCTCTACCTTTTTTTTTCTCTTTGGCTGCCCTGGCAGGACAATAGCTAAGTTATGCAGGTCTATTAATTTTCCACTCAACGACTCTGTTCGGAATTGGTTTCCTTTTATGTCTTCTATTTCAATACTTTCGTTTTAGTTATTTTCCTTATTATCGGGTGAAACTTCCAAAAGTAAGTAATTTTAGTATTGAACCATATTTTTTAATGCACATATATTACATCAGTGAGTATTATAACTCTTTAAATTCCTAATATATTTCGCAATACAAGTTTTTACTTAGGCTAATATAAGGTTATAAATATTTGTTATTTTAGTGTAATTTGCGTGTGGTTCTTACGTGCAAGGTGAAAAATGGAATTATATCAATTTTCAATAATATCATAATTATGTATGCTACAATCTTACCGCAACGAAAATATTCCATGACCGACCATTTTAATTTTCAGTGAACATGACCCAACACAGCTTTTATAGCCTTTAGGCCTAGAATGTCATGATCTTTTGACAGTTTAATCATTTGTGACTTGGCATTTTAAGTATTTTTTCTTAATTTTCTACATTTTAAACGGTTTATTTTCTTTCATTATTGTTACACGATTTTAAATATGGCTAAACGGGAATTTTTGGTGGAAAAATATTTTGAAAAACTTTTCTTAGATTCATTAACTGTGCACATACATGTTATAGGCCTACCATTGTGTCATGTGAAATTTTCACTTTACATTTAAATTTTGGCTTTTTATAACAGTTGAAAATATAGACCTACTTAAAATAGTTTTGTAGTCATCTGCTTAGTAAACATAATTTGTCACTTTGACAAGTGGTATGGATCTATTTCACACCACTTTAATGTGTGGTGTGGGCCTTTACTAATTTGTGACCCGGTATAGAATGCATCTGTTTTATTAACTAGCCTATATAACTCAGAAATTCATTTATTCCAACTACAAAAAAAAAGTCAGACAAAGCCAAAGTTACATTGAAGCAGTTATATTAATATTATTTACTCATTATTATGGAAAGAAAAAAGTTGATTAAAATGTCTTTTCTAAAGAAACATTCAGGCCTAATTAACTATTGTTAGTTAGCTTTTTTTTAGGACCGCGTCTTACTACCCGTTTGGGTTAGGGCCTATACGCTTAATTAATAATTACGCTAATGGGTTAGGAATTGGAAAGGTTGGATTTAGAGGAAGTGAACCCGAATTTGCATGGAGGGGCCCCCTTTTCCCAGCTCACCCGCCCGAGATTTGAACCTCGATCTCCCTGTCCTCGGCATTCTAGCCCATCACGAAACTAGCTTGTTGGCTAACTACGCCACCGAGGCGGATTAGCATTTGTTCAGCTACATTGTACAACCTAGTCAAAGTGAAAAATAGATTAGTTAGCAGTCTACTATACAGTATATTTTAAGTAGGCAAAGGCCTATGGTACAATATATAATTTTATTTTCCATTTTGCAACTAAAATTTGGTAATTTACAACAAACAATTTATTCCGGAAACACAATCTAACCCTCTTTGGTGGCTGCATGGTCCAAGGCACTACTCTTGCAATAGACTAGACTGTCGATGGCGGAGAGATTGTGGTTCGATCCTGGTCAGGTGTACTAAGGGTGGTTTTTCATAGATGGTTCTCCACTCTCTTTGCAAATGTGCATACACTTCCTCTAAAATTCAACTTTTCTCCTCCCTAACCCATTAACATAATTAGGCTAGTACATAAGTGTATAAGCTGAATGGGTAGTAAGACCCTAAAAAAACCAATCTATTTAATGTTCACTTAATGTAATGGTTCTTCTCTGGCTTTTAAATGGAAGCCATCATGATGAAGTTAACTTAACATTCATTCTTATAACGTTTCGTTGTAGACTTAAACAGTAGTATAGTTTGTCTGCATCTTGCAAACACTTAACACATTGTAGTCTCTTATTACTAACTACTTTATTTTGTAGCTTGATGGAAACTTATTTTTCAAGTACCATTAGACTAATAAGCCCAAAATGCATGGGTTCGTTTTTCGTGAACATTTTATTTTCAAACAATCCAATAATTTTCTTGTTTCGCTCAAGTTTTTATGTTATGTTTTGTGAATCCTGATCACACACTGTGTTTCTTTACATTAAGCGAACGTTATTTGATCGCATCCCGGCCATAGCCTACTTTTGATTAATAATTGGACATACCGCAGACTACATTTACAATAACACCTAAGTCGAATAAATATATAAATGGAAACGTTAAAAAAGTTTGAAAATGGTAGATTAAATGTTAACCAAAAATAAATATTTTCAGAATAATTTTGTTTGACTATAACTAGGATAAGTCTAAAAAAAATTGTCTTGCCAAGTTTTTGGAGAATTGTAAATTTAAGTTATAATAATGTAAAATAGACTGCTTACTTCCATATCTAGTTTCAAACTAAACAATTTTCTTTTCTATATTGCTGCATAAACTTTCCCTTCCTCCCCCTCCCCCATTCTTAATAAAGTCAACCACAATAATGCTAATTCCATTGTTTTTGTCTATTTATTAATATTTTGCATTGTAATTCTTTGTTTTCTCTCCAATGTAAGCTATCTACACTTTTTAACTAGTTTATGGTGTCTGGATCTCCAGTTTTAACCAGGCTTATGTGAGCTTTTGGGAAAGTCATATTTTACCGAGACAAGCTTACCTATACTCCATTCATGGTAGGAATTACTCTCTGAAAGGTATTTTTTTCCTACCAATATCCTACTATATAATAGCTTTCTGGTAGGTAAAAAGGCCTTTCAGAAAACAATTCCTACGGTGAACAGACTTTACATAATTGAACTAATATTCCCTTAAAAACCTGCAGAATGTGAGCTTAGAGCGTTATATATAAGGCCATTAGTACTCAAGGCGTCAAAACATAAGTTGGGCCTATGTTAAGTTTGTTCCACTGCACTAAAGTTCGGTACATGCCACACAACGGTCCCGAGTTTCATTGTTAAGTCCAGGTGTCATTTCTCAAAACTTATAAATACATAACAAGAGGTTATGGGGAAATTCTACCAGATTTGTTTTACACAACTTAATACAAGACTTTCACAGTATTTTATTTTAAGGAAATAAAACACATTCTAAATTGACCAATTTTATTGCACCATTTTCAGTTTTAAACAGAGATAAACCTGTCTGCAAAACACTCCTTTTCAATTCGCTACCAATTGGTTAATAATTTAACAACCAAATTGTCTATCTAGTTAAAAAAAAGTTTTTGACTTTGAAGAGGAAAGCATTTGAAAATAATCTTTTATTTATACCCATAGCCTTTAGAGATGATTAGGTACAAATACAAGGGGTGTTCGGGGAAAATAAGGGCTGATTGTCTATTAAAACCAAAATTTATAATTTTAAAATTTTTATTACTGCCCAAATTAATATATGAACCTAGGCTAATTTTCCACATTGTCACCACAAGAATTCAGACATTGGTCGTAACTTGGCACTATCTTTAGTATAGCCGTGTCATAGAAGCTTGCCGCTTGCCGCCTGTGAGTTCAGCCTGTCCCAGATCATCTTTTTGAGTTTGTCGCGTCCCCAAAGAGTTTATTCAAGTGCAAGAACAAGTGTTAGTTCCTTGGCACAAGGTCCAGGCTGTAGGGCAGATGATCGAACACGGACATAATGCTAAAAAATAAATGTAGAAAAAAACTTTTGGCGTCGGGATTTTGTTTTAATTAGACTCTTTGTGTATAAACTAAACAGGTAGTAAGATGCAGTGATTAAAAATAATTGAACTCTGCAGTATTGCTGTTTGTTTCCACAACATTACAAATAACCCACCCACTTTGTAAATATCGAATGTCATTTTGATGAGTTATTGTTATTATAAGGGGTATTTATGGTGTACTTTGTGAACCAGCTCTTTGGGAAAATAAAAATATATGAAGAATGTTCAGTCATTCACCAGCATTCTTGAAATAAATGTACCTAATTTTTAGCCTCTAATTTCTTAAAAGGTAATATTCTTTGGAGAAGTGTTGCCAACTGTTGACGCAAACTAATTTTATTATTATTTATTTTATTCTTATTTTATTATTTATGCGTTGCCGCTAGAAGCAATGTCGAAGCTAAAACTAGTGGACGATACAAAGTGTGGTGGTCATAATAACCCAAACGCTATCTTTTCCTCAAAAGCAAAGCTAACTAGCGGTAGCTACTAACTTTTCATCTAATGGTCATAATAGCCCTGCTGGACAGTATTTTGCTAAAGAGGTTAAGTGTGTGGCAGTGGTTTTTTTTTCCCCTTCTATAATTGATTTTCCATCCTTTTGATGTCATTGCTGATGTAAAATTAACCCTATTTTCCTGTACCTTTAGAGCATACAATGTAATAGTACCCTGGTATTTGCTAATAAAAAGCAAGTTTGCAAATAACTTAACCAAATGGTTACATTTAATGTTTTTAGGTCAATACTGACAGACGTGCTCAAGGTGGGAAATAATGGCCTGTGCAACTTTGAAACGGTCATTGGATTTCGATCCGGTGCACAGCCCAGGAAGGCCTTCTAAGCGTCAGCGATGCTCTCAGATGTACATGTCCCCTTCCAGCCCTACACGGCATGAGATGAACACCTCGCCTTCTCCATTTGAGGCCGCTCACACCAAGATGACGCCAGAGAAGATGGCTGCTAGGATCCGCGAAGAGTTTCGCCGCATGAACCGTCGCAAGCAGCTGAATTACTCAGTTGGTGATGGTCATGATTCGGGATCTTCGGACGTCCCAATGGATTCCCCGGGATCCCCGCCAAGCTGTAGCATGGCATCTTCATATGGCACAAAAGAGAAGCCACTTTTCACTTTCCAGCAGGTGGGTATGATATGTGAGCGCATGCTGAAAGAGCAAGAAGGGCGCGTTCGAGAAGAGTATGATCGCATCCTGCACATGAAACTGTCAGAACAGTATGACACCTTCGTCAAGTTCACATATGATCAGCTGCGAAACCGCTTCGAGAGTGAAGGGATGCCCAGCTACCTTTCTTAAATCATTTTGTTTCATGGGCTGGATTACGTTCCAAATTACATATTTATCAATCAACAAGCTATCAAACCAATCTACAATTTAAGGAACAAAAAGTAATTCATGATTGTATCTCATATTTAGTCTAAATGCTGTGCCTAAACATTATCGCAAAATATACAAAAAAAACTATAGCCTTAGGGAAAAGGAAGTCAAGAAAGTGTAAATAATCTTGATGGTTTAATTTACATTGATAGCCTAATATTTGTGGCATTTGCTACAAATTAGATTTTTATGAAAAGTTACTGGTAAATTTATCATCTCAAATTAGGACTGGTTTTCTCTTGTTTTCTTTTATAAATTGTATTATTTGTTTTTTCTGATTAGAAAATGAAGTGTCATATAGTGGAAAGATCAATAAAAGTTGCCCAAATGCTCAATTTCGAAGGAACATAAATAAATGGCAAACATTTCTTAGCAAATAAGACAGTTTGACATGCCAATCCATTTTTTTTATATGTTTACAATAAGGAAAAACTAATGTTTATTCTGATATGATGTGACACCGGTTTTAAAATTACTAATTGTTAAGGCAAGAAATGAGATTGTTAATAAACTTTAAAAGCAAATAGATCCATTTAAACTGTATTTTTGTTTAATGGCATTGATATTTGTTTTTGTTTAGAACTAGGATAAATATCTGTAAATTGCTAAACAAAAATGGTTGTATTACATCCCAGTTAAGAAATGGGCTTTTAAACAACCGCCTCAAACCTTGGTAAATTTATAATGCTTAATGGTTCACATTAACACATTAAATGTAAGTACTATATACTAATTATTATTTTGTTGCACATTTAGGAGAATATTGTGTAGTTTTTATTTTGTGAGGCTATCTTAGTGATTATTAATCTATTTAATTTGAATATTGGTGACAAATATTTTCTATCTTTTGAAACATTAACTTTTACCATTTGTTTTGAATTAAAGCTAACCAGTTTGAAAATTTGTTATTAGTTATAAGAAAACATGTAATCAAACTGTTTTTTATTCCAAATTTAAATTATCTGATGTTTTATGTTTATTGTAGTGAATAAACACATCTTCTATAGATTTGTATATATATTTTAGCTATATTCCCTTTTCCTTTTTAGTAATGATTTTGAACTTTAAATATGAGTTTATGAAAACATTGTAACTGAGAGCATTCACTTTTTACACACATTTATAACTTCCTTTTATTGCTATAAAATAGCCCTAAATTAAATGTACCCCTATCAATTTTTACTTCAAATCGGCTTCGAAATATGTTCTTCAATGGTTCGCGGAAATGATTATAAAAATTATAACAGTTTTATTGGTGGCTTGGTATACCAACTTAGGAAGATCAACTTTAATTTATAACTTTAAAAATTAGTTTTGATAATGGTTTGCAAATAAGTCAGTGGTGAGCCATGTCATTTGAAGCAGAGCGTGCAATATTTTAAAAAGAATTGAGGATAGAAGGCCTTCACACCAGAAAACTATAGATAGGCCTCAAAGTTAACAATTAAAAACGCATAATCATGGAACTTTCGGGATACATCAGTCGTCTTCTTCAGCAAAACAATGATGCTATTTTACATTCTCTTGCTGGCAAAGGGGACTGGGAAACCCTGAAAATCTCATGATTATGCGATTTAAATTGTAAACTTTGAGGCCTACAGTTTTCTGATGTGTAGGCCCTGCCATTCTATCCTCTTTTCAGTGTTTAATTCAAAATAGCCGTTTAGCGCCTTTTTCCTTTGTTTATAAAATAAATAGTAACTTACCTACCAGGTCAAACTCTTTAAATATTTTTACAATCTCCATTTCTTTTTGAGATCGTCTTAAAACATTGTCGATTTCCCCTTTTAGTAATGTTTTTTCGCCTAGTGAAATTGGGAATTCGAAAGCTAATTGCCACACTTACAAAAGTATATCCCTATCGTGAGCTAGTTCTTTCCTAATCACTATAAAACCAAGCATACTTTTTTTCTCATGGGGCTACATGTGTACATGTTATTGCATTCCATTGTGGGGAAAAAAAACTAAGGATGGATCCTCGAATCCTCAAGGAGATTTGAGGATTCAAAACTAAAAAAAAATATTTATTTCTTCAATTTTTCAAGTGAAACTGGTTTTATAGCGATAATACTGGTTATTGGTGGTTCAACACCATTTGTAATTATAGGCTTGCAATGAATTTAACAACCCGGTCCCAGATCAGAAATTTAACACCTAACTGAATGTATAATAAGAAAGAAGTTTACATTTAGTTACTATTTGTATTTTCTATTATCCTATTATATTTATAATTTTTTCCAAGATTTGGGCTTGAGATCCACAGGAAAAGTGGAGATTTGGATTCGACTGGACCCTAAAATAAACACACTACTTAAGTTGTAATATAATAAATAATCAATGTTAAAATGAGATTACACAATTGGTAAAGAGGCCAGAAACTGCCAATTCTATCGCATGTATTACTACTACCATATAATGTTGAATAGTACCATCGAGAATAAAATAATTTTTCACAGTTAAAACAAGGTACTTGCATGCAACAAACCTGCTGGGAAAAAAATTTATTCAAAAGTAAATAACGAAGAGTCCATCCAATATAGGAGACGGAGCAGAAGATTCTTTTGCAAATATCGGCTGTAAATCACCAATGAAAACCTTTGTGGAAATAATTATTTTCTTAGTAATACTAGATTTGCAATCAAAAGCATTAATAAACACTTCTAATAATACTTTCCTAAGGATTACTGTATAGTTGGATTTTTCTTAACTAATTGAAAGAATAAAAAATATTAATAAAACTTTGTCTGTTCCACTGTTGTGGCAATAAGAGAGATTATAATTATATAGTGTATGAAATAATAAATTAAAAATAATTATATTCACATTTGTATCTTATTATAAATGGCCACCAAAATAAATATAAGGTTTTTATAACTTAAAGAAATTGTTATACAAAAAATTAGTTTCAAAATAAAAGCGTTCCTAGTTTGTAAACACATGCACATGAGCACAATTTAAAAACCATATGACATCAACCGCCCAAATTTTATCTGGTTCACTGCATGCTATAAAACCTTGCTCATCAGATAAGTCATTGAAATTTAACCGTGAAAAGAAAAAAATTGGTTTAAACAACAACACAAAGATTGGGAAATTTGAGAAATGATTTAAAATGTTTCCAAATTAAAGCAAAAAATAGCTTAAGTAAACTTGCTTATCGAATGTGTTCAAACAAGATTTTCTAAGGGCTCGAATATAGAAATATAATTCAAATTTTCAAACTCTATGCTTAAATGATTATTAAATCCCCTAATATTATCCTCTGTCTGGTACCTTCTACATCCTCTTCCCTTCTTTTAATTCACCATTCCTTCCATAGCATCCACCAATAGACTTTATCTTTTCCCCAACTCTCTCCAGCAATTCCTCATTCCTTAATCTTTGTGCCCAGCTCATCTTTTCTGACCACCTCCACACCCACATCTCAAATGCTTCCAACCTTTACTACTCCTCCTTTATTGTCCACATCTCCGCCCCACATGACCACTCCAAACAAAGCACTTTTCTGATCTATTCCACAATTTTTCATACAGGCAGCCACACAGCAATCTCTTCTTGTTATTAAATGCTACCTTAGCTATGGCAATTAAAGATTTTACATCCTATCTGCATTGCTTATCCAGCTTCTCAAATACTTGATATATTTCCTTCCATTAAATCTTAATCTTCGTCCTCTTTCCTTTCATGCAAATGACTACTTTTCGTTATACCTCTAATTAATTCGTATTCCACTTTCCTCACACACTTCATTCAGTTCTTTCAGAATTTCTCGTTCATTCTCCACTAATATCATGTCATTTGCAACTCGAATAAACTCTTATCTTTCTTCCATCAATACATTTTCCATCCAAGCACTTTCCTACAATCTTCTCTAGGTAGGTGTAGAACAAGGTGGAGGACAACTGCCTTGTCTAATAACGCCTCTGCCAATCCTACTTTCCTCCATCTCACTCCCAATCTGTACTCTGACTTTCTGCTTGAAGTACTATTTTGCAATCATCCTCCTCTCCTTCCAACCCGCCCCTATATTCTTTAGCATGCTTAACAGTTCCCTTTGCATGCTATCAAAGGCTTTTTTTAAATCTATGAACACAACATAGAATTCTCTACCTTTTTTCAATAAATATGATTCCCTCACTTTTCCACACTAAATGATGTGCATGTACACAAATATACCAAATAAAAAAATCAATATTTTCTATTGAATTCTTGATACGAGGATTAATCAAGATAAATATTGATTTTCTTTGCAAAATCACATGAATCTAGGATAAAACTAGAGTTAACATTCAGTTAAGCTCTTCTACTTTATATTTTGAAAATTATTGCAAAGCTATATGAAAATTCCATTGACTTTATAACATCCCTGTCACACCAAATTTCCCGTCTTTCCTTGGTCCAGATCAACCCTGTTATATGCTTATTCACATCCTTAAAACAGAACTATGAAAATGGTGAACATTCAAGTTAACTATTTAGAAATGAAGTATCATATCCACACACTGCTTTATTTATGGGAATGGCAGTTCTGAAACATCAAACTCACTAAAAAAAATCCTCAATTATTTAAGAAAGGCTATATATAAGTTTCTCATAATTTACTTTAATTTCAGAAGTGTGATTTTTGAGTGAAAAAAAAGTATTACTATTCAAAATGTTAGGTTTTTTAATTCTATAGGAACAAGTTGATACCTTTCACCTACATTTTGTCATAAATAGCGTAGGGATACTAAATGCCTGCAACACATCTTAGTGCCCCTTCTTAAGTCAACTGTTTCCAGTGTGTGGCCAGGTCGATTTAGTAAAATGCCTCCATCTTCCTATAACCTTCCCCCCCTAGGTACTAGTGCCAATTTTAATCAAATATTTTGAGTTTGGGTTTTCAAGTGGCAAACAACCTGAACCCAAATATTTCTTTAGGAACTGAATCCAACCGCCTTAAAAAGTCTATAAGAAAGATCACCAAAATTTTGACTATGGACTTGCTTGTGAATATGGGTCAATTAATTTAGAATAAAATTACATATTTTACTGCCAAAGTTTGTTTTTCTTCTTTTAAACTATGCAGTGTATATGTGTGTTAAACGCCATAGAAAGTCATTTCTAAGCATAGAAAGAGTTGTATGGAAGGGACTGGTTTTGTTTCACAATACCTGTCCTCGTGTGAGAAATATCTAAGAGAAATTATTGTTGTCACAGAAATAAATGTGACTATAAAATTAAATGATAAAACTTAAAAAAGCCATTTCACTAACTTAAGTGCAAGGATAATACCAAGATTTTAGTTTTAAGTGTATTTATTCGTTCAATTTAACAAAGCTGAAAGCAAACAAATATTTTTCAGTTTTAGCAGGCACGCACTTGGTCTAACCTGAAAGGCAGAAGTTTCACCTTGATTTGATTACGTTATGGCATTATATTACAAGTTACAGCAAAGTGGACAGCAAGCAAAGAAAGTCTTCTGCCTTTCTGTGTAGACAGAATGTAGGTAACCATTTAAAAATTAATTTACAAGAGACACTTTTTTCAAATTCATGTTTGCCCTCGGAGATATGATACATTACTTCTGAGAGATATTTTTAAAAAAAATTCTTTTATTTTCCATATACTGTACTATAGTTTTTTTGTTCTTTTCAGAATATGTAACAACATTGACATACCCGTTTTGGTGAACAGGTGGTACAACGCGCTACTCTTATGTTAGACTAGACTGCTCCCGGCCAGATGAACTGAGGGTGGTTTATCCTAAATGGTTTTCCACTCTCCCACCACACAAGTGCGAGTGCACTTATTTTTAATTAAACCTTTCTAATACCTAACCCATTAGTGTGATTAGTACATAGGTGTATAATCCAAACGGGTAGTAAGATGCGGAATTATACCAGTACCTGCTGCAATAGTGCGTAGAGAGCATAAAACCATTTAGTAAAAAACTCTTGGTGCACCCGGCCAGGATTCAAATCTCAACCTTATCACCAGCAAACCAGACTATATGAGTTTGACACGTATCCTGCATGGCCGTTGATACAAATGTGAAGACGCTTAAAGCACTCCCCGACTTTTACAAAGCCAATATACTTTTTTCCAGATTGCTATACATATATATTAATAGTATATTTCAAACATCATAGCTTAATGTTTTTTTTCTTTCTTTCTATATACACATTCTAAAGTTGTGTCATTTTACTATTTTATTTGTATTATTCTTTAGGTATTGATGTTCTATTAAAAGCGACAGCTGCAGATAACATCACTTGATGTATGGATATATTAAAATTGTTTTAGTAACGTTTGTAACTGCCAGATAGTGTTATTTTTACCAAGACCAGGGTACAGCAATTCACAGTGTAAAAAATAGAGTTGGGCCAATGCCGATCATCAATTCAATCATCGATCAATTATGGCTCAATCGGCAGATCAGATGATCTGCGCTTGTATCACCAATCATTTATGCCGATTACTCTATACGTATGGATATAATATATATTTTAAATTCTTAAGTCATAAACATAAAATACCAATTTGGAAACAAAAAAATTCGATCTAATTCATTCCCTTGAATGTCAACACAACTTCTATTTTGCGTTTTCATTAAAACTTAAAACAAATGGTGAGCAAATACTGTACCTTATCTCGCCCACTGGGTCATTGGCATCAGAAACTCTTTAGCTCAGCTGGATTGGTCAGTTATTCAAAAAGCTCACTCCACCCAAACAAGATCAAGATGATGGTATTTTTAAATAACAATTTAAATTCCACCCAACAGTGAATGTTCCGTATATAAAGTTAATTTGGATGTAACAGTAACATTTAACAAGAGCTTTTTTTTTCTATAATCTCGAGCAGGTTTTCATTTAGACAAAGAACTACAGAAAGCCTATAAAATGTGACTGTAAATGTGAAGCCAAATTTTAACTAACACATGTCCAAGTATCTCTTTCATCTAAACACAAAATATGTGTATTCTCCTTGTGTCCAGAACTTTGTGTGCCCTTATTAATTTTACTAAAAATTATATTTAAATTTATTTATGATTATGATTGTTTTAAATGACAGAGCCAGTTGTCCTAACAATAAAATAAACTATATTTTAAACAACTTTGAAGCTTAATTTAGACTTGATTAAAACAAACTTTTAATGGACAGTATCAAATTGAAAACTAAACAAATAATCAGCATTGGTGATCGGCCTAATCGGCAAAATAGCTAATCGGCCCAGCTCTAGTTAAAAAAAACAGCGTTTCTAGGTAATGTACAAATTGTAAACTGGTTTGTTAAGAAGAGATTTATCTAGCCGTATATTTGTCCAGATATCTGAAATCACATGCTAAGTACATTAAGTGGCCTAAAAAAATCAGTGAAAATCACATAATACACCATAAATATTTAATAAAAATATGTGGTCCAGCATGTAATGAGGATTGGAAAAGAGAGGATGCCGAAGAAAATGTTGGAAATGAAGACCGCCGGGGAGGCCGAGAAAGAGACGGGAGGAGCAGATAACAGAAAGTGTTCAAGTGAGCGGAGAAGAATGGAAGAAATTAAAGGAGTAAGATGGAGGCATTTTACCTAGCTGACCCGGCCACAGGCTGGAAACAGATCAGGATATGATTATGATGGTCCAGCAGTTTGACATTTTTTTCTATATCCATTCTTGTATAGATTCATAGAAAAATAACTTACCATTCCACAATGTTAATTATTCACCAAAGTGTTCAGAATTGAGCAGTGAGTCATTCATCTTGGTTTCCCAGATGAACTACTTTTTTTTTATGGTAAATAAGATGGCATGATTTATTGGTTGAGAAGAAAAATGCTAAGGCTGGGTGTGTGTGATATTTAATATGTTATTTGTTTAAATCAGGGGTCTTCAATCCGCAGCCCGCAATAACATTTAATGTAGCCTGCTGGCTCATGAATAATATAAAATTATTTCAAGAGAAAAAATGACAAAAACAGAAACATATTTTTATAATCAACTAATACAATAAATAAGTGGGCTATTTTATTTTATAAACGATTTCGCTTTTTATATGAAGGAAAATATTGCGTTTTTATATAAGTGTACACTGAAACATCAAATGACAACTCTAGTAGACAAGACAAATTGCGCTACCCTCTGCTATGAAAATTTTTAAAAAAGAATAGAATAACATGAGACCATACTTCATGGATGAATCCAAAATTGCACCTGTTGGAGACAGATCTAGTCCCTAGTGTGAGTATAAGTGTATAAGAATGAGCTAATACGATTATTTTAATATTTGTTCAATCTGAATATTGTCAGTGGAGTTTTGCAACTCGTGAGCCAACAAGAGACAGAAACTTTGGTCCTTGAACATAAAAAGGTTGAGGACCCTTGGTTTAAATTATAGTAAAGACACATCAAATCATATATTTCTTGAATCCAAATCTTAAATTTTCTTTTGAATCCTCGAATCATTAAAAATGTACAATTTTCTTTTAAGTAAACATATTTAAAATTCAATTTGAAAAAGGTTGTTTAAGTCCTGGTGCCTCTGACAAATGCTATTTATTTTCGTCATATCTATTACATAATAGGTAACTAAGAGAACACTTTAGTCAATTAATTATATTAATACCATTGTGACCTTTTTATGATTTTGTTACTCTACCAACTACATAAGTCCATTTAATTAGTTACCAATTGATTAAAAATTAACTATATCAAGACAAGGTCTTCATAATTATTGTTTTCAAGATTTTTAAGAACTTTTAATCTCTCGAATATTATAGGATTCAGGGGGATTTTAGAAATCGAAGATTAGAACGTCCCATCTCTAAATTAGAGGTAATGTTTTTAGAAAGTAAATTTTAACAAAACATTTATGTAATCACTGGTGTCATCTTTACTTGAAAAATAAGGTGTGTTTTTTTATCACCTACTATAAAATATACAAACAAGACAATGAAATTTCAATTTTTCTTTTATCATCAAAATCTTTACCAATCCTCTTGACATTTTTGATAGATTTTTAAATTAATTCTTCAATTTTACAGGAAAATAACATATTGGATAAAGGCTTAGTTCTGCTAGTGTTCAATCTACAGTGCAATATTGTAAGCCTGATAAGGGTACACCTTAGGGGGGGAGGTCAGACATCAATAGTGCATTTGCATATTGGGTCAGTGCCAAATTTACCTATTTGGGGGCCCCTCAAAAACCCATGTAAATTAAATCATAGTGTGTCTGAGGAAAGGTAAAAATCAAGCAACTGTTTGATTTTACACTATATTATAACATAATAATAATAATAATAATAATAATAATAATAATAATAATTAGTACCGCGTCTTACTACCCATTCGGGTTATATGCTTAAGTACTAATTACAATAATGAGTTGGGAATTGGGAAGGTTGAATATAGAGGAAGTGAACCCACATTTGTGGAAGGAGAGTGGAAAAACATTTAGGGAAAACCACCCCCAGTACACCCGAGCGAGATTTAAACCTAGATCTGCCCGTCCTCGACAGTTTAGCTCAACACGAAACTAGCATGTTAACCCTTTTGCTGCATATTTAATTTTTACTTCTTATCTTCAGAAATGCTAATCATAGGTCAAAAATTCAAAATCTGAAAATTTGCATGATGATCATGATTATGATCAAATAATGTGTTTTTCAAATAGTAATGTATTTTAGATATGAAATTTAGCACTACGTTGTCTATAAATCGCATAATAATATATATTTTATATCAATAATATATTATATATCAAATATTATTTATGTCACATTTTACCCAAATGCAATGTTATTCTGCTATCAGAACCATTCTTTATTTTACTTGCAACCCACAATAGTGTCAAACTAATTGATAAATTAAATTGACAGGCCTAATATGAGCCAAATGTAATAAAAAGAAAATTTTTGAAAATTAGGTTACATCAACACAACTTGAACAATTTTGTGCTACATTGGTGCTTTTCTCAGTGTAGTGTAGTCTATAAAATCATATATTTGTCTTAGGCATGATTTAAAAATAGGAAATAGATCAAGAACAAAAATAAAATAGCAATCTCTTAATCCCTCAACAATGTTTTCCACCACAGAAATATTGCACGTGTGCTACAAGTAATTAAATGCAGAAGTAAACAAGCGCTACTACTGTTATGATTTAGCAGCTTGTTAACTGACAGTTCTCGAAATTAAAAACCAGATGTCAGAGGCGCACGTGCATGCTAGTATGAAAAATTCAGCGTTCTAACACTCTTGTTGCTGTTTCTGACTGTTGTTGCAAGGGTAGATAAAGTTTACACGTCGTGGGGTGAAGTCGATTTCCGCAATCAATGGCTATAATGCTGAGATCGGATATATCCGATTAACGCAGCAAAAGGGTTAACTAACTGCACCACCGAGGCGGGTTTAATAATAACAACAAAGTAAAAGAAAGTGGGCTTGAGAGTTAGCATGAGAACTTTAAAATGATCAACAAAGACTTTCTTGGTAAATCTTTCAAGTTTCGGCAGGATTTTTATTTTTTATTTAAACTGCACACTCATCAATTTGTTAGTATCTAATTATTTCATGTATGAAGAACATGATTGTAGTCAGGAAATAAGAAGGCATCTATAAGAGAAAATGAGAGTAATGTTTTCTTCCTTATGCAGGCTTAGGGGGGGGACCAGGTCTGTTTTGGCCCCCAGGTAATCGCCCCACCTTAAATCCAGCACTGTAATGGGTTAAGGTAAAATTTTTGCTGAGGAACAAAAAGTATTACTGTCAAAATGTGTTTGCATCCTTTCACTACATAGTAAATTAAAGTTGAGTCTGGTTGGTTTCATATATTTAAGTTATTGTTAACCATCAGTAGCTTGTACAAAGATTAAATGAACTTAAAAATAAATATAAATAACAAGTGAATTTTCTCTTCTTTGTACTCAATTTTTTTTTTTTTTTAACATTATCTTTTCTCATGATATGTAAATTTAGAAAACCACCCCTGTACTCATGGTCGGGACTAAAATCTGCTATTCATTCAAATATACGCGCATGGACATTTTAAGTTTTAAAAGTGCTGAGTAATTTTGATATTATTGTTGAAATATGTCATTTTAAAAAAGTCAGTAAGAGATGTGATGTAATTATTTAAATATATTTAGTGTTTAAAAATTTAAAATTAGTGCACAATGTTTTAGTATGTGGGCTATACATGAAATTCACTAGACATAAATCGCTTGGTCACTCATTCTTTTGGATATGATGCATGGTGTCCTTTACTAAGTACTACATGCATACATAAGTTACATCACTGGTGAATGATCACAATTATCTATAGTAGTAATAGAAAAATAAATTAGGCTTAGCAGCTAATTTATCTACATGGTAAAAATTATAATAGCATAATATACATTTATTATTCGTCAGTAGGCCCTACTAGGGCAATATATGTCACATGTATTTTATACATTAGGAACAAAACACACAATTTTAGCAAGGGCACTTGAAAGGTGATAAGAAAATATTATGGTTACAATTAGTCACCTTAGTTTAATGTTTTTGAATTGTTTAGGGGGAAAAGAATTTAGTTAGACAATTATTTCTTATCATTACTCCCAGCTGTAAAGAAATGTGCACAATCAAAATGGTTTGCGCAAACATTTCAATCCAGTTCGACACAAAAACAGGGAAGGGTATGCAACTTTTAGTGCCTGGAGTCTGTTGCAGTTTAAAAACTGTTAAGTTTTTTTTTACAGATGTGCAGTCCATGCATACAAGATTTTTGTTAAGCAGGACAATTTAACCTAAAAACACTGCCCCTAGGCTAGTCGTGAGTTTGGAATTGCAACAATATACACACATCAATACAAGTTCTTCATTCCCACTAACTTAATATTTTATAAAACATTTACATTTAAGAGATTATCTGAATACCAAAATAAACAAGTCATAATAATAAACACTGATTTTTATAGGAAGCCCACTTTCGACCACCAACACTTGTAAAAACTCACTAAAATTTGGCATTCTAGAAATATTTATTTTATTTAAAATATTAATTAAAAATATAATAATTTTAATGAAAATAGCACCATATACAGAGGAAATAATTATTGGGATCATCAGTGTGGATTTTGACTAAATAGATTAACAAAGAATCAGATTTATACTTTCAGTAAATATTATAAAAAAGTGGGAACACAACACGATGGTTCATCAAATATACGTAGATTTTAAAAATATCTACATTTCAGTTAAAAGAAACAAATTATATGAGATTTCAGTTAAGTTTGGAATACCCAAAAAAACTTGTCAAGCTAAATGAGGTATTTTTGACTGACACGCGTGGCAGGTTAGATGTCACTTATCGGATACTTCTGAAATACATGAGTTGAGACAAGGCGATGCACTTTCCCCATTACTTTCTAATCTAGCCGTCTTTTTTTTACATCTATTACTGTTTCCAGCCTATGGCATGGGTCAGTTTCTTTTTTTTAAATCCATCCTTAGAGTACGCTATTAGGGTAATGCAAGAGTAGGGAAGGTTTGACATTAAACGATACATTGCAGCTATTAGGGTACACAGATGATTTAGGTTTGTTGGGCAATAGTAAGGAAGCTGTTTCAAGAAATATAAACATTTTATCAGAGGCTAGTAAGGAAATAGGTTTAGAAGTGAGCGCTGAAAAAACTAAGTAAGTTATACGATCACAGAGAGAACAAATATTTCTTTGAACAACTTATCATTTGACAGGATTAATGAGTTTTAAATATTTAAGAGCAATTTTAACTTACTAGCAGTAACCATATTTGATTGGAAATTATGAAAAGAATAGCCGGGAAATGCATGCTACTACTCGGTCAGTTAGTTGCTGTCATCTCGCCTGGTTTCAGGGAATGAAGTTCAAAATGCCATATATATATATATAATGGCGGCTTAAGGTCCGGGCGTCGGCAAACCGAGCACCAACCTAACCTAACGCAGTGTGGGCGTGATAATAAAATAATGTTAAGTATGGAGTTGCAAGTTTTGGAGACTATTTTCATATTTTCCTCTTATCACCCGGTTACAAAAGGGGGTGCCAAAAAGCAATCCTGCCCAGTCGCAAAATTTACCTCAGGCCACTCCTGGCCGTAGAGTAAGTATTTATTAAAAAGTTATCAAAATCTTCCAATAATACTTCCATATGGATTACTTATGATTTATCTTTATATTATTAATTTAAATAGACTAAGAACGTGAGTTCAATTGTAATACTTTTACCACCATCGTTGTGACAACATGTTTTTCCAGTTTATAACAGGCTTCCTATGAAACTCAGATCGTATAGTACAATAATTAATTAGATATTAAACCTTTTAACCTTTAATATTATTATTGAAAAACAAAGATTTCATGGAATCACTAGTGTATTTCGTCTAGTTTATCTAAGTAAATTATATATTTTATTTTAATGTTCCTGATAGTAACCAAATGTAGCAAGTACTTTGCCTATCTTAAGGTTGTGCCAAAGGTACGGTAAAGTTCAGTCCAATTTTCATATGAAGGGTTATCTGACAGCTAGAATAATTATTAGATCTACTTTCACATATTAATATTAATATGTAGAGTCATTATCTACAGCTGTCCTATTATTAATGTATATAAAATAACACTACCAGTAATTTAGAAAAATGTTATAAATTTTGGATGCAAAAAAGATTTTCTTGTGCTTCTTAAAAGACCCTTCCTATGAAAATAGGAGTGTAGGTAAGTGACAGCTAGTAGATGGTTCTTTATTTTAAACAATGACAAAGTTACTTAATAGCAACAATTTGTAAATAATGATCATTTGCTTTGTAATATTATATTATCAATAAAAAGTGTCATCAAACAATTATTATAATTAAATATTTTCCTAAGAATTACTTTATAGGTGGCATTTTTTCTTAACTCATTGAAAGAACAAAATATATCAAAAAACTATTGTTTTTATTTGTTTTGCAGTTGTGGCAACAAGATTATAGTAAATGAAATAATAAATTTAAAAAGTTTTAGGCCTATATTCACACTTGTATCTTGTTGTAACTGGCCACCAAAATAAATAAATGTTATTATAACTTAATATTAGTTTCAAAAAACCTTTATTATAGTTAACAGCGCATTAAACACAATCAAAGACGGGTTGGTTGTATGACATCATCAACCGACCTTGTTTCAGCTAGTTAGCCATCTTAATCTATGAAAAGAGCGCAGCATTTTAGAAACTCTCATCTGAAAAGCATTTTTAAGTGAGCCACAGACGTTTCTTCCACAAAAAAGAAACATCCAGGTGGTTATTTTCATAAGTTTGTGTTTCAATGATGTAAAAATGGTTAAAAGAAAAAAAAATATTTAATACAAATGGTTTGTTGATAAACTTTTGACTGCCAAAAGTAACAGTTGACTCAACACCTGGTCTTGCAGATAATATATGGTTTGGCAAATGGATTTAATGGTAACTTTTTCTAGCTGTCACCACCTCTCCTATTGTAGATAGGGTATAGGTACTTTGATCGTTTGCACAAGAAATAGTAATATTTTAACCAAGCAAAAAAGGTTTATTATTTTATCAGTGTTTTAATATTAAATTTGTTTTTAATGTCATACTAACCATCCAGGTTATCAGCTATTTATACTAATGGAGTAGGAAAAGGCCGGCATAATTTAGAGGAAATGTACTCAAATTTGTAGCCTATGGTGGGAGAGAAGAAAACAATTTAGAACTACACCATGTCATCAGTACACCCGGCAGGATTTCGAAACCTGACCTCTCTGCCCCCGTCAAACCAAACCAGACAAGGTTTATCTGCCCAAGTCTTCCCATCGATGTAGGTTTCAATACTTTATTGGTGTAATTAATGTAAAAGTTTTGTAAAATAAAAAGGTTTGATATGAATAAATATTCACACTAGAAATGTTTACATTGGATTTTGTCATAATTTAATAATTTAGCTACAACACGTTTAGAGTAGAACCGATAAATTAAAAACAGGCTGAGCATGATTTTAGACCCTTCGTAAGTGTAAATGTAAAACATTTGATAACACAATAATAATAGTGGACATAATAGGCGTAATGGTCATAGTAGGCTAGTGAAGTGAGGTGTGTTCTTTAAATTGTTTGTGTCAGACAACCACAAGACACTTAATTTCAAGATGATTAAATTTTATTAGCACAGTGTGTGACAGCTGACAGAGAAAGTTGGATATCCTTCACTATTTTCTGAACCAATTAATGTATCTAGGAAACCATTCAAATGAGTGTACTACTAACTAGGTGCATCAAGTTTTAAGCTAGCTTTTATCTGAGATTTCGGCTCAGTCAAAGTCATGTGAAGACCCCCTATGTTATTAATATTAACCTCAACTGATATTTGAGTAGCACCATTTAGTTCAGTAAGTGTTGCTTTACCAAGCAGTTTGCTTGTATCCGAATCTATGCGTTCTTTTTCATACAATTCCACTGTAATTTCTGAATAGCCAGAGTCTACAGGATAAGTATGAATTCTTTTCACTGGCACTGGAGATAATTCTGGAATCACATACTTTAGTTCAGACTGGCCAGAGAGTTTAATAAAAATAGGTTTCGACACAGCGGGTAATTCCATTGATAGATGTTCACAATCTGGGTCAAACGAACAAGACAAAAAACTTGCCTGCTTTGCAGCACCTACAGCAATTACTTCATCTGGGTTAATGCTAGAGAACATAGTGGCTTCTGGAAATAAATCGCTTACCATTTTCTGTAATTTGGGTATTTTCATTGATCCTCCACAAATAATAATTTTAGAAACAGAAGAATTACTTAGCGATGCTTTCTCTAAAGTATTTATAACTGGTTGTAAATACTCTTGTATGTTTTGTGCGATCAGATTTTCAAACCTAGCCCGAGATACGTTACAGCTGAAGTCGACACCTTCACACAAAGACTCAACAAAACAATGGGCCGTGCTCATTGTGGATAAAACATGCTTGCAAGTCTCTGCTGCAGCCATCAATTTTGCCATTGAACGTCTACTTTCTTGGGGATCCAGCTTCCATTTCTGACGAAATTCACCTGCAAGAAAATCTGCAAGAATTTTTGTGAATCTGTCCCCTCCTAGATGAGATACATGAAGAGCGCTGCACACAGTGTACATGCCAGAGTTCACCTGCATGATTGTCACATCGAGAGAAACTCCACCGAGGCGATATACCAGGCAGAAAAGCTCTTCTTCATCCTGTAATCCTATTCCATAAGCCAAAACTGCAGCAGATGGTTCACTGACTACTTGTAAAACATCAAAACCTGCTTCCTCAGCTGATCGCATCACAGTTTGTCGACTAGTTTGGTTAAAGTACAAAGGCACACATAAAACCGCTCGTAACTCCGATTCAGACCTAGCAGAACTATTAGCTATTGAATACATTTTCTTGTATATACATACAGCTATCTCTTCTGGTGAAAAGTAACAAAGTTTTTCACCTCGTTTTACTTCATACTTAGTTAACGAGTCTTTGTCTTTTATAATTTTACATAAATGTTTTTCAACAACATTAGAATATTCTTCTTCAGAAAGAGAAGAATTAAGTAATTGTTTATTATGAGTCACAGTTGATGCTAAATTTCTTGCAAGGCCTGCTTTAGCCGCTAGGCCTACAACTTTTTCATTTTCATGAAAACTAACCACTGCAGGGGTAACTCTGTCCCCAGAATCATTAGCAATTACATCAATTTTTC
Source organism: Timema genevievae (assembly GCA_902155825.1). Taxonomy (NCBI): domain Eukaryota; kingdom Metazoa; phylum Arthropoda; class Insecta; order Phasmatodea; family Timematidae; genus Timema; species Timema genevievae. The sequence goes on along the minus strand of CABFWO010001075.1, from coordinate 26,565 downwards.
CATCTCTAAACAACGCTAAGCAAGCAGAAGAATTTCCTAAATGTACGCCAAAAGCTACTGCCATTATATATTTCAAAACAAATTATTATATAAAATTAATTCATCAAGAAGTTTCACAACCAATTAAGATAACCACAATTTTTCGTTCCTTTGCCTCGTGCGTGTAAATTTAAGAACAAAACGTGTTTAAACTAATTTTCAGTTGGCAATATGATTGGAATATCATGTGCACCACAAATACAAATATAATTACTCACTTAGGCATTATTGTATTTAATTATATTATATTAACTATTTATAGTTTTGAGCTATGTTTTACATTATACCTTAAGATATATAAACCTTTTATAACTAAATTTTCAAAAGCATTGACTAAAATCAACAAACTAATTTGATTTAGATTTAAATATGATTATAGATAGATGGATATGTTGTTAAATATAAATCTTATTTGAAGACTTTAAATTCAAGATTACAGAACGTCAACAATTGATTTTTTAATTGTAAGAAACATTATGATATATATATATATATATATATAATAGTATGAGGATGTAAGAATTAATATTAGGCCTAATTTATCTCAAAATTTATAAAATAAAGAAAATTATTTTCATGTATTTAAAAAAAGAGATAGATTATTAGCTATGTCATTACATGATCTCGAGTAAATTAACAATTAATGGATATGGAATAAATGCAATGCAATTAATGTATTTATACACGTATATATGTATCTGTAAAGTATCGTTTATAAAGTTAAATTTATTTTATGAATTAAAGATAATTTTTTATTGTATTTTTTTCAAATTTGAATAGCTGTGTAATTTATTATATTTTGAAATTTGAATTAATGGATTGAACAAGTGAAAGAAGATATTAGAGAAAAGAAAGGAGAATACAAACAAATAATTGTTGTGACGAGTGAAACATAACGTAAAAGATTGTGGGACATAATTATCTAAAGAGAAAAAGATGAATGCAAAGAAAGTTATAAAGGAGAGTAAGTAGCTAATGAGATTAAAAGAAGTAGAAAGAATGCAGAATGATTTTGAAGTAAATAAGAAGCTATTCTGGAAGTGGGTAAAGAAAATAAAACAATGAGTGCCAAGAAATACCTATAGCAATCAGAATGAGCGTGATGAGATGATCTGGGATGAAAACAGTATAAGAGAGCGATGCGGGGAGTATTTTGAGCAATTGTATGGTGGAAACATAGAGAAAGTAACAGAAGATAGGGAAAATGTTATTATGAGTGAAATAATTAATTAGGCTCAGGTGTTAAAAGCTATCAAAGTGTTTAAGAATTGCAAAGCTGCGAGCGTATATGAGATCACAAGTGAAACGCCTAAGTGTGGGGGTATGGTACTACTTGCCAGATTGTGTGAGTTGTTTAATGTGTGTGCTGGGAGTTTTTGGGAGAGTTTTATTTGAGAGGGTGTGTGAAAAATCTGCCAACAAGATTTGGTGTGTGTAATACTGTTACATGCCAGGTAGACGTTGCATGGAACAGGGAGACGTGGTTGGTGTACAAATGGACAATGTGAATGTGAGACGGCTGCTTTATGCTGATGGTGCCATATTAATGGTCGAGAATGAAAGTGACTTTCAGAATCCATTAAATCGTATGAATGTGGTGACAGACAGAATGGATCTTCGTATACATATCTTCAAAATTTAGATGATAGTTTTTGAAAAGGACGTCTAAGAAAATTATTGTCAGCTTAATATAAATGGAAAACATTTAGAACAAGTGAATACATTTGTGTATCTGAGATGAATGTTCTGTAAAAATTGTATGATAGATATTTAAATCGACAGATTGGTGAATGCAGCCTGGAATATGGTTGGAGGTGTGTGGACTAGTGCAAATAATCGTAAGAGTAGTATCGTAAGAGGCAAAGATGGCAGTATATAAAAATGTGTTAACGTCAACATTTATTTAAGGATTTGAAGCGTAGGTTTGTCAGGAGAAACACAAGAGCAAGGTGAATGTGGTCGAAATGAGATAGCTAAGAAATGTATGTGGAAAAACTCGTATGGACAAAGTCAGTAATGAATGGATGGTGAAGGAGTGCGGTTTGAAAGGGAATCCAATATGTCAATGTGAAAGAAGCGTCTTACGTTGGTTTGAGCATGTTGAAATGATGAGTGTGGATCGAGTGACTAAGCAAATATGTAAAGGTAGAGTGTGTAGATCAAAATAAAGTGTTAGACCATTTAAGACGTGGCTAAATGTTGTAGATGAATGTGTAGAAAAAGCGAAACATTCATAGTTATAAGAATAAAATAGCATATATGACCCAGTGTGTTACACTTAACCACTAGTGATATTTAGTGACCGTATCTCTAATCACGAAAAAAGGCTTTGCTGAGTGAGCCGCCGACATCTGATGTAAAGTTCAATTAGTACAACACTATTTCCTAGATGGCAGCAGTGAAACATTGTCTCTGAGCACCATATCTTTTACTAAAAGTAGTAAAAAAATATTCCTATTCGCCTTGAATAGAGATGTATGTAAAACAAATGGTATAAGAGAGTATTTACTGTAATGCATATAATTTAGGATAAATAATTATATAAGCAGCCAGTGGGGAAATTAGAAGTCACTCCTCACTGGTGGAACAGATTTATATGTTGACGTGATTGTAGAGCATTAAACAATATTACTAGTTGCAATAATACATGTGTTGTGGTCTTATCAAATTTAATGCAAATTCAGGTCGTTGTCTGTATCGAATTTAATTTCGCAACTATTATTTGTCTCTCATTTTCGTTAGCACTTAGGTTTCTTTCGGACAGTTACTCCAAACTTTCTCATTTCATGTTCAGCACCTAGGATCCACTTGGACTGCCCAAACCTTCTCTTTCCTCTCAAGATCCCCTTTCTTAATCTACCCTTTGTTAACTGTTACATTATTCTTTCACTGCATCCACACGAGCCTTTCCGATGTTTCTTTTTCCCAAAAGGTCCCAAGGTAAGAGAGCCGGTCAGTGCTCACTGTTCAAAAATTTATGGGCTCCTTTTTCTCAAGCATCCTATATGAGTAACATTCGAGTCTCAGATGAGGTACCACCACCACCACCACAAAGCCCAATATTCTCTCCAAGTACCCATTTACAGCATTTCCTCCCATTCCTCTCTGCACTCTGAACCAATGAAACAACATATGCGCTTCCTTCAAGATCTTAGTCTGCAGCGGAAACTCATATCTCTAGGTTTTGACACTGCTCCTCCTGAACCACCTCTGTAGACAGTGAAGCAGCACGCTCTATTTTGATGGTCCGAACCCAGTTTTCACTTCAGACGCACTTATGGCACATATATACTCCCCCGCTACAAAGAAAAGATCCCCCTAGATGTATGGATGAACGCGTCCCCAAACGACCCACACCTAGGATGGTTCACGAAAACCAGATTGATAGAGCGACAGTAGAATCGTCAGATCTTCAACTTCTAAGGAACATCAAGCGTCAAGGAAGGCCACCACTAACACCCCGCTTCCCCCCACTATCCCTCATCTGAAAAAAAAATCCCACAACTAATACAAACCAAATATTAGTAACAGTGCATAGTTGTTGTTTAAGAGAAGGGAGTATGCAAGGATAGGGAAGGGTGGAGAAAGTTAATGAGGATGGATTAAATATAGAGTTGTTGTTTTTTGAACTAAGTGATTATGTATTGTTCCCTTTGATAATATACATGTGTGGGTTGGATAGTCGGTGTTCGTACAATTATTGTAGGCGGCAATGCCGGCAAGTATTCCCAAAAGCCACAGCGTAATCCAATACTAATAATATTGGCCTTTTCTATCGTCATTTTCCTTGCTCTTCTTATCTTCAGTTGTCTCCCATAAGCAATCTACAGGTTGTATTTTTGTACTAATTTTTGTATTTTGTATTTGTGCTTTTGTATCAATTTTTATGTAGCTTTTTTAAGTTATTGTTGGCTATGACATGATCTAAAATGAAAATTATTGACATGCAGAGAGGATTGAAAACATCATTATCAGTAAAGTACTTTTGTCTTTTTACTTAATGCACGCTCAAATCAAAGTTTCAACCACTCGTTTGAATCAATAATATTGATGCTGCTTGAATGTTGTTTAGTTATTTATTTTTGAAAAAGTTGTAGTCTATTAAACATGTTTTTTTAGACTATGTCTAAAACAATTTTCTCTGAGCCAAGGCTAGGCTCCCGAACTTCCCAAGTTTTTGGTGCAGGGATTGAGTATGGTTATGTGTACACAGTCGACAAATTGTCTTAACATTTTTTCTTACAATATGTTCAATCAGTTTGAATGTTAGTGTGTACACAAGCAACGACATGACACGACAAGACGGTGTTTCAGCAGTTGAAAAGAGTTGTGGAGGGCCAAAACATTGCGACGATTTCCTTGTCTTACGAAGAGTATGCGCCTAGTGCAAACAAATGGAGCCGTGTACACCGGCGACAATTCTGTCGTTGCTCACCAGATTGTGTTTGGCCCAGCCCACGCATTACTTCAATTTAGTTTTGGAACAAATACCAACTTACAGTGCCTATCTATCGTTCGGTCGTGCTCCTTCTCCAATTGATGTCCTGTCGAGAAATTGATCGTCCAACTAGAGCAAAAAGTTCATCAAAACTAGAAACACTCATTCTATAGTAGCCAGTAGGAAAAAACTTACTAGAATAATTCCTTTAATGCTCAAAACTTGTATAAAACTTTCCAAGTGATAATTTTTCACTGCAAATGGGGTGTACCCAAAATTGAAGTTGTCGTCGTCGTTGTTTTTTGTTGCAGGATACAAGAGCAAAAATAACACCTAAATTCTACTACATTAATGATGATACTATACGTAATATAAGTTTCTGAAACTGTTGTTTTTTCTGGTAACAAATATGTGCCTTGTGAATATACACACTGACGACGTGACTGTTACGTCGTTCATCTGTTGCTGTGCAGTTGCTAGCCAGAAAAGATAACGTCAAAAAACTGTTTAGACAATTTTCTGTCTGTGTACACATGGCCTAAATCATAAATCTCCACCCCTGCTTTAGAGGTAATCTAATTACTTACCTATTATTAATAATATGAGTCTTTGAGTTAAAATTAAACTTAAATATATTGGCTATGATAAAACACGTCATAAGTGAAATAAAGATCTTTACAAGCAAATATATAGCTTATGTAATTATATTTAAGCCATTAGCTAATACGAGTCTAATGTATTAGCACCACAAAATTCCACGGCTTTCTTCTTCAATAAAAATGTATTTAGCATTTTAGGTGTAGGTAGTAGATAAATAGGCCAATAGACTAAATAATTAGTATACAGTTTTCCATAAATTATTCACCTCATTATAAGTCTTAATAAATTAGTTATTTTAAAAGATGTTTGGTTTACTGAAGTAGTGACTAAACTGTGGTATTCTACTTAATTAAAACAAAAATGCCTTGAGCTGTGTTATTAATCACCACAGACCACAGCTCCTAAAATGATCAATTTATAAAGGCCTACAATGGAGTGAATTATGTATTTACATCCTCTATTTTAAGAAAAATTTAACAGAGAACCATATGAAGCGTCATGTTCTATTACGATATTGCTCAAATCTATATATAAATTAAAGCCTTTACATTTAACAAAAGCTTTGTATTACATATTGGCAAAGTTGCTTTAAATAATTATCTATTCGCCACATTTTATCATATATGATTATTTTTTTAAAAGTTTGTCGTTCATTAATTACATATTGAGAGCATGCCATGAGTAATTATAAAATGTATTATAACGATACTGTCTAATAAAATAATATTAATATGTTCTCACGCCCATGTTTAGTTACAGCTCTACGATATTCAAACTCCACAACTGAGCGAAAAACTTTCATAACGCGCAAACAATTCTACAACTTCCAAATTGATGCGCTCAAAGATGTATGAGATATAATAAAGTTATCACTTTATTAATCGAATATCTGTCCAATCTGTTTCTTGTCACTAAAAATTTGTTTAGAATTATAATGATAATGCTCTCTTTTGATACAAAATCAAGTTATTTGTTGGTTCCCGGGAATTATTTCAATTTGGTATGCTGTAGCAGTAGATTAATGCGTTGCTATTAAAATTGCGTACATCAGCAGCTTTAACTGGCATAATTAAATAAATATTCACAAACGAATGCGAGAATTATTAGCTTACTAAGCATAAGGTCTTCTATCTATCGCAAATAATACTCACCACTAATAAATTAATATTAAAAAAATTGTCATGGTCTGTCAAATTTCAACAAATGATTCAACTATATTATATTACATAATTTACTCATGTGCTGATATAATCAGTCGGTTCAGAAAGTATACTTTAAATACCTAATATAAATAAATAAATAAAATAATAATTGAATTAAAATACTAAACAAAAATCAGTTGAATTATCCTTGTTTATTTATATAGAAAATTAGCTATGATCCGGTGCGTACCCATTTATTTTTTTGGGAAGAGGGGATTTACTTGCGGTGGATAGTGATGAACTCCTTCAAAAGAAGATGCCAAAATAATTTACTAAGCACAAAATTCTTCTTGAAGCGATTTATAATTGATATATTTTTAGGTCATATTAATTTTATGATTCCAATGAGCTATATGCAAAGGCAGTGATGGAGAATAACAAATTTAATTCTTAATATTACTTTTGAAACGGGGATGGGGGTGGTAGTTAAATCCACAAAACATCCCTCGCCCTTCGGTATAGCCCTGGCCTAGACACATTTAAATTATATCTAATCCTAGGTAGTTTACTTTGATACCCGTATTCAGGCGCTACATTTGGCGGATCGTATCAGCTGTCAGCTCGGGAAAAAATTTTCCAGTTTCATCCCACTTAAAAATTAAAATTAAAAATATCGAGAAATGAGTAGGTCCACTGACATACGGACAAGTGTGAGCCATCATCATAAATATCGTATCGACTCGATACGATGCGACACGGACAGATGTGCCCAGACTTTTAGAGTACAGGTCACGGCCGATTAACCGGAATATTAAATGCTGTGGTGGTGGAACCGTGAGAAGGGAAAGAGGGG
>CABFWO010001075.1:0-14117 GCA_902155825.1 Timema genevievae | reverse complement strand
TTTTTTTTTTTTTTTGCTGAGCCGTACTGAGGGGTGTGATTTGGGGGTCCTAGCCCCCTTCTCACTTCTCTGAAAAGTAGTATTAATTATCTATTTTTGGATCCATCCTGCATCCTCACTAGATAGTCCAGTAGCCTATTGAAGTCCAATTAATAATGCAGACTAAATGTTGGATACAAATATCTTTATATTGCTCAAAGATATTTGGGAGAATTTGTCATCATCCCCCTCGGGTAGGAACACCCTACCCCCTTCCCAATCGAAACCTGTTTATTTATACATGTACAAACAATCACAGCTCTGAATTATTTGAATGGTTCATTAAAAATATTTAATAACAAATGGTATTATAAAATGATACTTATTAGGCCTACTTTAGTGATTTGTTTACTTATTAAATTTGTTTGAAACAAAGGGAGTGTGCAAAGATGATTAAATTGGTATTTTAAGGATAGTTGGGAGTCAATTATAAACGTATAACAGAAACACAGTTTAAAACAGCACACAACTCAATAGGCTGCAGTACAATTTTTATGGAATAGGCTTTTTTTTTTAGGAAATACAAATTCTTTTGGTTGAAATTGATAACACTTTTCTAGTTTATTATTCATATTTTATCGGGAGGGCTATTTATAATAGCTATTAAAAATTTAAAATCAATCGTTGCAGACCACACGAACAGATATATAATATGAATAAGTTGAATAAATCAAGTAACTTTTCTAGCTGTCAGATATGAAAGACCCTTCCCATGAAAATTTAACTATATGTCAGTACACGACATAAACACTACAATTTAAGATAGAACACTTAACATTAACTTTAACGTTTATAATATTTATAGTCAGCCTATTTGTTTAGTAGGACCAGCTCAAATGCAAACACCCAATTATTCTAGGCACTACCACATAGTATGTAATTGGCTCCCTTAATCACTAAGCCATGGCTAATTGTGTTATGACATGACTGTAAATTAGTAGTTTCGTAAACCGATGCTAGTTTTGCATTATCTTGCCTTTTACAAGATAATTTATCTCTAATGACTCATTGAGGCCTAGATAGCGAGTATAAAGTCCTATATTTATCAGTAATATATCGACGCGAATGATGTTTTCTAGTGGAAACTATGTCTATAGTTTGCGCAAAGCGTGCTAGACTCTTGACTTGATAGACCGGGGTTCAATTCCAGACTAGTTACCCAGTGCCCCCGCCCCCATTTCTCCCTCTCCCCCTAAAACAACATTATATGGTCTCGTCATCTCTTTAAGTGAATGTTTGTACAATCCTTTTAACATCAGTTCAATTTTCATAAATAGACAAATTATGTATTTTTTGGAGCCAACATTGATAAAATTGTAGGTAGGGCCTACCTATATCCTTAATTTTTGCACCGCATCTTACTACCCGTTCGTTTTATACTCCTATGTACTAATTAAACTAATGGGCTTCTTAGGGATTAGTAAGGTTTAACTTAGAGGAAATGTATCAGTGTTTGCGTGGAAGGAAAGTGGAAAACCATTTAGGGAAAATCAGTCTAGTACAACATGAGTTACGGCGTTAGACCGCGTGACCACCGAAGCGGGTGTATATATATATATATATACTTACTGTTTTTTAAAGTTATCAATGTTATTTAGATCAAATATGACACTTCAGATTACATGACTTGACGTATGAATACGTGAATATATATACATACGTATGAATACGTGTATATATAATAATATATACATACGTATGAATACGTGTATATATAATAATATATATGTATATAATAGTTTCTCTAGCTGTCATATAAGGCCCCTTCCTATGAAAACTGGACTGTAGCATTTAAACCTATTTACGACCGTCATAAAACGAAACACATATTGATTTAGTTGATCCAACTTTTATTATTTACACCCATTTGGCGATTGTAAAGAGTTATTATAGTCGACCTCGGTGGTCTTAGGGTAAAGTGCTCGCCTCAGTATTCGTGGGTTCAAACCCAGCAGGGGTCGACGGATTTTTCTTGAGCGATAAAAAAAATCCATAGCAAAACTTCCTTTGGAGGGAAAGCCGTCGGTCCCAATCCGATTGTGGCATGTAAAAAAAGTACCTTGGAAGGTATGTGAAAATACCTCTCCCGGTAAAATTGGTAGGCTCTTTCACTTGCGCTCATAGAAATTATCTTGTGCTGATATAATCAATCGGTTCAGAAAGTGCCCTTTAAATACTGCAAATAGGCCTGAATAAAATAAATAAGAATTAGTTATTATAGCTTATTTTGTGTATCCATAGGCTTACATCAAGCGGTGAGTTCGTCACCTAACACATATGGTAGGCCTATTGCCGATTTTAAAAGACAAATGCAGTGAGTGAGTGACCTTTTGTCAACGATGTTTATTCTACACTTATTTTGTATGAGCTTCTCTACAGTACCTACTATCTTAGCTCTAATAGGGCCCTTACACGATCATTCCGTATGCATCAGTATTTACAATGAGACCATAAGGGGACGGCCAGACTGGGCGAGCGACTAAAATATAAAATAGAACACATTGGTTGTAATGAGAGGTGGACAGGCTGGAGCGAGCGACCGAGCGCGCGCGCTTGACAGATAGAACTGGTTCTATTTTTCAAGCGCGTGCGCTCGACCCGGTACAGTATAGTTTACAGGCGCTAGGCAATATTATTGTATGTTGGTTCATTGAGTGCTAGAAAAACTTCTCATTTTGACATTTTTATTAATATTATTATTATTATTACTTAGTACCGCGTCTTACTACCCGTTCGGGCTAAATGCTTAAGTACTAATTACGCTAATGGATTAGGAATTGGGAAGTTTGAGTTTAGAGGAAGTGAACCCGCATTTGCGTGGAGGGAGAGTGGAAAACCATTTAGGAAACCCCCCCAAGTTCACCCGACCGAGATTCGAACCTCGATCTCCCCCCACCCCCTTCCCCGTCCTCGGCAGTCGAGCTCAACACGATTAGCGCGTTAACCAACTACTCCACCGAGGCGGTTTTTTTATTACTATCGATAGGTTTAGCACACTTGCTACTAACGGCCTAATTTATTGGTTAAGATCATAAATTATACATGTGTAAAACGGATATGTTAAAATACTTCAATATTATCAAAGTAGGCCTTTACGAATAAGAATCACCATTAGCGTGGAGAGAGGATGAGAAAACCACAACAATAAATCAATAGTTAAAACCACCCTCATTTCGCTCAGTCAAGATTCGGAGCTTCCTCGTCAACAACTAACGAGAGCTATCTGCTAATCACGCGCACGCTCGCTCGCACGCTTGTCAGTCTGGCCGAACCCTAAGTCAGTCTTCGTATCATTATTTTTTCTCGATCAAAGCTCCTGCATGCAACGTGCAACAACATGGATGATGAGAAAAAGGCGTGGACAGTTTATGTTTGCAACTGAGACTGAAGGAAATACTGACGAGCGCGCGTACACGGTCAGTCTTTACTGTCAGTCTCTCCCACCACTCGCAAGACTGATGGACTGATGGAGACTGATCAGAAAATTCTGATCACATAAGTATTTTCGTAAGTCCGTCCATCAGTACTGCCCCTACACGATCAGTCAGACTGTCAGTATTAATTATTACTTTATTAATACTGACAGTCTGACATCTTGTAGGGGCCCTATAAGAATGTTGAACTAAGAGTCCAACGAATAGGACGAGGAAGGGGAGTATTTAGAGAACAGCATCTGCCTGGAAGGAGGGGAAGGAACCGCATTAAGGCCGATTCACACAGAAAGCTAAGCTATGCCTTGCTACGCAGTGCTATGTTTTTTTCCGATTGCTGGCCGGGCAATTTTTCCATTTCCCATCTTGAGCCATCTTACGTTGCGCATGCGCATAACGCAACTTGGGCTCCCTGTTGAACAGACGCAGTGCTGATTTGGTGAAAATAACTAAAGAAGTGTTGAAGTTTTGTTTACAGTTTGTTTACTGTGTATTTAAGTAATATTCTATTTAGGTTTTATATTTTAGTAAATGTTTTTATATTAAAACGGAAGCGTTAATTGAACCAGTCAAACCTCCACCTTCTAAATTTTCTTTATCTTCCAAAACAGCTGCTAACATCAGCATCTTTTTTTACTCAGTACTATAACCTGAACTCAAACAAGACATTTTGGAGAACGCCATCATAACTAAACTTCACTGGAACTGATCAGAAAGAAACAACACTGAATTCTGGAGTTCAAGGAGGGACCATTGCTTAGCTTAGCTTAGCATTCTCTATGTATCGGCCTCTAGGCGCTCCCTATACCCAGTGCGTCCAGGTCAGATATCAAACCCTGGCTTAACAAACTTCGTAATAACATCTAGTAAGTAATTTAGTTGGAAGACTACAGCTCAGACAACCGTTTCAAGGCCGTGTGCTCAAAACCAACTAATCTGTAAAGTAATCAGTATTAAGGTTTGCTTATGCAGCTGTAATAAAACAACTATTGTGTTAGAAAGAAAAGAGGCTTCGCTATGATTGCACTTTTTTCTGTTAACTGCTTCAAGTAGCTTACTTTGTCCCAGGACTCTGAGAAACTCGTTATGTAATCAATCAGATGGAGATTTTGTGATTTCCTTAAACAGTCACCTTTTTAGCACATAGTAGATAATTTTCATATGAAGGGCCTTTCAGAAAATATAAACATTTATTTTTTGCCCTCAAAATTGTAAACATTTTACTTCTTAAATATTAGTGTTATTTAATAGGCCCATATATATAATATCTTTCAATCAAACGTGACAATAGATCACACGACTTGACGTATGAATGCCTGAATGTATCTAATAATTTTTCTAGCTGTCAAAGGTTATTCCTGTGGGAATTATACTATAATTTAGATAGGCCTATATTATTTTTTTTAACACCGCGTCTTATTACCCGTTCGATCTATGCGCTTATGTATTAATTACGCTAATAGTTTTAGGGATGAGGAAGATTATATTTATAGGAAGTAGACCCGCATTTGCGTGGAGAGAGTGGAAAACCATTTTAGAAAAGCCCCCTCAGTATACTCGACCGAGATCCGAACCTCGATCTCCCCATCATCGGCAGTCCAGTCTAATGCGAGAGTAGCGCGTTAGACCACCCGTCCACCAAAGTGGGTAGTTTCTATTATATTTCTAGGGGGAAGAAGAGAAGAATTTATGAAAATTTTCTAAGTTTCTTTTACACTATGGGGGTAAAGATGAGGAACGTAGAATTTAGAATAAATGTAGTCATTCAGGGAAAGAAGAGAAAAAGAACCCTTCACCACACCCGAGCGGGGCTTAAACCCCAACCTTCCTGTCACCGTTAAACCAAACTAGATGAGCCTGTCATTTTAGTGCGTTTGCTTACCGATGTGGGCAACAAAAAATTATTTTATTACAGTTAAAAAAGATTTATTCTTCGTCCTTTTTTCTGACTCAACTGACTGCCAATATGGATTATACGACTTACAAATTAACAATTCTGAAAGGGAAATCCCAAATTTCACCATCGTTGATAGTTGTTCGACCGTTTATGAAACCGAACCCAGAGCCATTAATTCAGCAGACAGCTCGCTATTGAGTGATATAAAGCCTGGTACACATGACACAACTTATTGTACAAAAAGTTATACAAGAAATTGTAATCTAAAGTATAGTGGTCATTATTATTGTACAACTTTTGAATTGTTAACACTAGATAACTTTATCTGCCAGACATGAATTAGTTGAATTTATGTTAACACATTAACTAGGCATTAAATAATTATTAAAAACTGTTCTAATTTAAAGCTATATTTGTATTATTATAAATATAAAGAATATACCTTACTCAATATATGTATAATTGATTTATTTACTATCTGTTATTATTCCACCAAAAGCAAAGAAAGCATCGCATTTCTCACAATATTGTGTACAATCGCAAATGCTGTGTGAATAGTCTTGAGGTAAAACCGGTATATTATCGATGTAACCAAAATATTGTACAATTTCTTGCACTACTTTTTGTACAAGAAGTTGTTTCGTGGGCAGCCCTGGGCAAATTACAGCACGAATATACCATTTCTAGTCATGATGAATATTTTATAAGCAGCTTTAAGAATCTTGATTATATACTAAAATTTACAACTGACATCAAAACAAATTAAGAAATATATGAAGATAAAAACTGCTTTCATCTCATTAAGCTCGGTTTGATTGGAGATTCACTTATTTTTATATATTTTCTTCTCATTTTATGCAGTCTAGGTAATTTTCCGCTACGTACTGAAAGCGCACAGACCGAATTTGTGTACCTGCTTTGGAGAATATTAGAAGCTCACAAGGTGGTTGTGGTTGTATTGAAGGTACACCTTAGTGTGTAGTCTTTGAGCTTCATACGGCAATACCGCTTGTTGACATAGGACTAACCAAACCGAGCCTAGTACCAAATTACGAAAAGCCCATTACCGTTTGCCGATTATATTTAGGAGGATTACATTCATCGTGATAGCTCATTCCCGCCATCACTGTGGACACAAGATGTTTGCCGTGTTGTCACGTGATGCGGTTGTTTCTTCCCCATGCACATTTGATACACATCTTCATGATATTTTTTTTAATGAGATTTCTTCTTCTTAAGTGCACTTTTGACGTTGGTTTTCTTCTGTTTTTTAAATAATAAATTTGTGTCTGCTGAAAAATTGTATTTTGTTTGGCGGTCCATTGGTATTTTTTAAAAATTTTCAATGCTGCGCTAAGCAAAGAAAAAATAAAATTGGCCCAGGTATGATTTTAGGTATAGTTTTTCCCGTTCTCCAGAGGTCAGGGAGATGGAGGTCCACAATTCATTCCTAGATGGGACCTAAATTCTATCTATTTTCTATTAAAAAAACCCAATAAGTTTAAAAACCTAGGAAAATATGAGAGGACATATCTTGGTCACAAGGCTGAAAGAAAACTTGAAACCTTTCTTCGCCACTGGCAACCCCGCTCCACCTTACCTTCCCCCCTCCTGACAGAGTTGACCGAATACCTGATTTCACGCAGTGATACACATTGCGTAGGGGGAGACCGGAATAGCATGGAATAGGAAAGGCGTTAGGGGAGCTATAGAGGGTAAGAAACCGTACAAAGAAGGCATAGGAAAGCGCAGCTTATTAACCGTCTGTTAAGGAATTTTCCAATTTAAAATTCGGTAAATTGTGAAGTCATTCATTGCTTACGGGTCCTTGAAATTTTGGAGCCTATTTTAGAGCTGTCAATACCTGGAAAATGGATAAAACATGGAAAAATCAGGGAACTCGGTATGACAGGGAAAAGTCAGGGAAATTCAAGAAATACGCTTGAACTTTATAAGATATTCTTGAATTTTTTTTATGTACAATGCGGAAAAGTGTACAACCCACTGTAAAATAATGGTTTTATCTAACCATTCATGGGATTTTGTGAATTTAAAGAATTTAAGTCAAGAATTAATGTCAAGAATTTAAAAGAAACTAGTTTGTTTTATTTATAGCTTTGCATTTAAAATTATGGGAAAATGCATATATTTTATGTCTAATAAAACCTGGAAAAGTTGGGAGAATTTCAAAACTTTCAAAGTGTATCAATCCAGGGTCAATCTTGACAAAATGTGTCAAAGGTGACCTCTGCATTAGTAAAAGTATATTAAAAAATAATACCATTGTATTGTTGCAGACTTAAATTCAGTTTCCCCGAAATATTGTCGCAAGCATACATACATACTATTTTCTAATAAGTAGTAAATAGAGTGACTGACCTATTTACTCTATTTTATTAGGAACTAAAAGTTCATTGCCATATTTACAAAAGTGGGCTACCTATCCCTATCTTGAGATAGTGCTATCCATTCCACTTTATTACACCGTATCCCTATCTTGAGATAGTGCTATCCAATCCACTTTATTACACCCTAACCCTATCTTGAGCTAATTCTATCCATTCCACCTCATTATACCCTATATCTTTCAGGTCCATTCTAATGTTATCCTCCCATCTGCGTCTAGGTCTTCCCAATGGTCTCTTCTCATTGGGTTTGCCAGTCACTACCCTGAACAAGGTTCTATAATCTCCCATTCGCGTTGCATGTCTTTCCACCGAAATAAACGAGATTTGATCACCCTAATAATGTCTTGTGATGATGAATACAAGGGGTATGTATCTAATCATTATGTAACCTCCTCCATTCCCCAATAGCCTCATCCCTTTTTGAACCAAATATCTTCCTAAGAACCTTGTTTTCGAACACCATAGATTTATTTTAGCTATGTGAGGTAAGAGACCACGTTTCACAACCATAAAGAACAACCGATAACATTAGGGGGCCTATTGTTAATAGTTTGATGATGGAAACGAAATCTAGGATAAATGGGGATATTTCTCTCAAAATGCTTTGGGATTCTGTATAAGAATGTAATAAACTAGGTACGTTAATTCACCATGTATTAATGAAAATAACTAAGCGGATTTTTGTAACTCGAATTTGAATAATAATAATTGTATCATAATTTTGACAGTTTTCGTATGAACATATCATGCCTAGTAAAAAGAGTTAAAAGTTTACAACACACAAGACGTCTTTTTCCTCTTTTGGAAAAAATAACCAACACAATTTGTAGTCTCACGAATTAATCCCACAGAATATAATCACGAAAATAATAATACATGATGTGTTTGGTTAACTAATGAAAAAACGAATTGGGATTTTGTTAATCGAACACACCTTAACTGTCGAGCATTTTGAAGTCTCTATAAATATTTAAATCACTTGAAAGGGGGGAAGAAAGGATAATGCAATGGCGCAAGTCAGAAGAGTTATTCTTTAAAATGATTTTGTACTGAACCAGCACTCAACCTTGAAGGCTAAAACTCCGACTCCTTTATTATTGGCAAATTTATATTAATAATAATAATAATATTATTATTATAATAATGGGGAGTATGCCCATGCCAAACATAAAAAAAATGTATATCACCATGGGTAGCAAATTAAAATAAATGTTTAGACTGTATTGCTCCAGTCGAAACATATATATATATATATATTAATTCGTAATAAAAAAATTACTATAGCAAAATCACTTGACTACAATAAAATTATAGTTAATTAATAAACATTAAAATTCTAAGTACTAACGTGGTAGTACAATGCATCTCATCACCAACACGTGGATCATCAGCTTAGTTCTTAGTTTAATTGAACTTAAAATATATTTATTTGATTACAATTTATGAATAAGTAAATTTCATAAATTTCTATGAAAGTAAATATCCATTAATCTATGCATATAATAAATTAAAAATAATACTAATCACAATTCAAAAGTACCCAATTCTAAATGTTTTCTTTTTGTTTGTATGCCGTCAAAGTTTTGATAGCTAAGAATCGTGATATTAAGATCGATCCTTGATTATGTTTATACCAGTAAGAATCTAGTTTGACACTATTATAGGTCGGAGTTGGTACCTTTATACCGACACCAACTCCGGCTCTACCCAAAATTGCTTCAGACTCCGACTCAAGATACCGACTCCACAACCCTGCTTGAAAGTATTCTGTGAAAACAGATAGGCTCTATTTTACGTTCTCATATCAATAGAAAGTATTGTAATCATGAAAATCTTTGTTCTCGAGATTATGTTGAATCTTTACTTTTTATGTTTGTCCGAACGCAAAATATTGGATTTAACAATATTATTCTGTTTGTCTGTCCCTGGCCACACATCTGAAACAATTTGATAGATTTTGTTCAAATTTGATATTAAAATTTATACCTAGGTTTTTTAAATTTTGAACCTATTCCTCAAAATAGGTGTAGTTTACTGAATGATTTTTTTTAATTCAATTTTTTTCGAAAATGGCCTTTAACAATTTTATTTAAAATGAATGTCTGGGGAGTGTTTGACATTACATATAAAACGGCATACTTGTTATTTTGGGGGTGAATTTGTTTAAAGGTAGTTTACTGATGACTTTTTTATTTTATTTGAATATTTAAAAAATTGCTTTAGCGATTTGGTTAAAAATTGCTATTTGTTAAGTTTTTTTACATTCTAGATTATTATATATTTTTTTTCTAAAAAAAATATAATAATTTAATACTTGTTTATGGCAGGCCCTACTGATTCTGATTTTTGTAAACTTTTTTAAAACAAATTTGACGATTTTGTTCAAAATTTGTTCCAGGGGACTATTTACCTGATCAATAATAATAATATATGTTTATTTTTCTAAAATAAATTAATCTCAGTGTAGTTTACACAAATTATAGAAAATTTGATATATTTAAAAATTGGTCTTGAAGTTAGTTTCAAAATGAATATCTGGTACTAGTTTTTCATGATAAATAATATGTTTTTATTTCTACAAATTATAAATAATTTTATGGTAAGTTTAAGAATAGGCTTGCTTTTTTTTGAAAATGTGAGATTTGTTAAAATTATTTGAACAATTTGGTTTAAAATTTGTGTATAAAGAATGTTTATTGTGATTAGCAAGATAGTGGGTTTATTTTTATTAGTAAAACTTACTTAAGTTGTAGTTTACTGAAAATTAGTTTTTGAAAATTTTCTTCTTAGCTATTATATACACAATATGAGAAAGTTTGTTCTATTGTGTCCTGTGTCGTACCATTTATTTTGATGGGGGAGGGATCGCAACATTTGCCAATTCAACAAATTGAAAATATTAATTACTTTAAAAATGGTTGTAGGCCTGGTTGGTTTTCGGTACATTTTACCCTTTAATACAAGAGGTAAAGCTACTAAAAACTATTTACGAAAATGCATCTGACTCACAAGTATGTTTTATCACTTGACAAGTTAAGCCAATTTATATTACTTGTCACTGTAAATACCATGGACGTAGAAAGGTGGAAGGTACCCCCTGATCCCCCGCAACCCTCTGAAAATTGATGGACCTATGGTATGGATAGACCCCTCAAAGAAGGAATCCCTTTATTTATATATATGCATACAAGGTATTGCGTTTTTTTAATTATATTAATAATTTTTATATTCAATTTACCCGCCTCGGTGGCGTAGTTGGCAAACGCGCTAGTCGTGTTGAGCTCGGCTGCCGAGGATGGTGAGATTGAGGTTCGAATCTCAGTCGGGTGAACCGGGGGTGGTTTTTCCTAAATGGTTTTCCACTCTTCCTCCACGCAAATGCGGGTTCACTTCCTCTAAATTCATCCTTACCAATTCCTAATCTATTAGCGTAATTAGTACTTAAGCGTATAACCCGAACGGGTAGTAAGACGCGGTGCTAAATAATAATAATATATTCAATTTGCTAATTAATCATTTAGTTTAATATTATCCTACAAGATACATTCTATAAAAATTCTTACTGTTAAACTATTTATCTTAATAGTTAAAAGAATTTTTTTTTATTTGGTTTTGGTACATCCAACTTGAGTGGTGAACAAAGTACGTTTCTTGGAATGAAACGAATTAGTGAGCTGAGAAAATGATTCATTTATCCTTGTTATCAACAAAAAAATTACAGGCCATGTTATATTTTACCTTTAGGTAGCTTAACGTGTCTGGTAAAGTAGGTATTATTTTGCATATTTTATTATTTTACATTTCTGTTAGCCTTTTAGTATATTATTTAACATTCTAAAAACCTTCAAAACTTTGTGGTCAATTATACTAGGGCCTAGGGTGTGGAGCTAATTAGGAATGTCAAACTCGTTATTGATGATGATGATTTAATAATAATCGTCATGTTTAATTTAGTACACTCAACATTTTAGTATACAGTGTTTACTGACAGTGTTTGACTCAACCAGAATACCAAGTTAATCACCGGCCAAACGCACTATTATTTTTAAAATATTAAGATTTGGTTTTTAATTTTAACTCCAGGCGAAGAATTAGCTGTATGCATTTCTTTAATATCCATCCTCACACGTTCCTTTAACCTATATGCTTAATTTAGTTAACCAGTTTTGAAACTAGAATATACAGATTGGGTCACCTTTTTAGTAATTTTGTAAACTCTTTAAAGTCTAGACTGCAATAGCTAGATAAACTTGTACAGAAATTAAAAAAGCTATTTTTCATACGATTTAGGTAGAAAAAGGATTTTTGATACAACTTAAAAGTTTTGAAAACAATTCACACTATATCGATACTTATGAAATAGTAGCCTATTAGATAATAATAAATTAAAATGCTATCACTGTTGACAATATAAAAAAAAGAATTTTTAGTATTTTAGAAAAGTTTACTCAAGCAGAATAGTACGGGCAAAATTGGTAGTGTTGGTAGTAGTAGTTGGTTCATTAACGACCGCGCACACCGAGAGCAATATTTTTACCGGATCAAATTTGTTTTACCGAATTTTAAAGTTCACCCTCCTCGTGTTCCCTTAGATCAAAGGGCTTAAGAAGACAATTGTGGGATCACTGACCTAAAAAGCGCACCAATAAAACCAATCGCAAAAAAACAACAAAATAACGTTCTCGCGATTTCTCCACGACCTTTGTTTTGTTGGTCCTCCCTACCTAGCTCGTCTTCATTCAGTTCGATAGTTATTAGGATCGCAGGAGTATCTTCTCTTTGCGGTTAACCCGCCGCGCTTTATGTTCGCCTGATCCCCATTTCTCCTTCCACATGTTTTATCCATTGAAGTATCGAACATTGACTGAAGCATGCAACCCGCAGCCCACGGGCCTCTTGCAGCCCCCGAGCAAGTTCTGTGCGGCCACCAACTCAAATTGAAATGGTACTTATAAATAAATATCAAATTAGGCTCTTGTAGCTGATTCTGAAAATTGAAAAATTACTCCTGGACATTGGAATCGAACCCGGAACCTTTGACTTAGTACGCCAATGCTCTAACCACTGAGTTATCCAGGAATCGTCCCGTGTTATTTTTCAATTTTCAGAATATGATATCTAGATGGAGTAATCCTCACTAAAAGCATAAATAATAGTTTTGGCTATTTGATTATTAAATACGTAATCCCTTACAATTACAATAATAACTGTACAAGTGGCAGCAATAAGCCAACTACCGAGTCGAAGATAGTTGCGTTATTCTGATAGCTCGTGATCTTAATAAAATCACACATTTGTAGCCGACGATTTCCGCACGTCCATCATGGACTCTGCCTTAAAATATGAGTGAAGAATGACCCTGGACACGGGAAGACTCCTGGATAGCTCAGTGGTAGAGAATTGGCGTACTAAGCCAAAGGTTCCGGGTTCGATTCCCGTGTCCAGATGTCATTTTTCAATTTTTAGAATACAAGACAAATGACACGAGAGCTTACAACGATTATTCACCCCCTACTCAGCCAACCACGGCCGCCCCAAGGGGGGAGCGAGGCGAGCAACTGCCCGGGGCGCTGGGATCTAAGGGTTGCCACATCACCGATATCGTCTTAAAAAAAACTACAAATAATAATCTTTTTAAAAAAATTCATACTTTTCTCAGATATATTCGATATCGTACTAATTTTATTTGCCGTTTATTACAACTTGTGTCCCTTTTAGAACCAGTGGGCGTGCACATAAGAAATTCATCCTTCTTGTAATGAGATCCTTTCAGGTTTATAGGACTTTAAAGAGGAGGGGGGTGCTTGAATCAAGGTTCGCCCGGGCACTAAATTATGTTCAAGGCGGCTCTGCAGCCAACTGCCACTAAGCGCAGTTTCCAAATGTCTCGCATTAGCCCATGCATTGCCCGTGGCCCCCATTACATGAAAGAAAAGGTTGAAAACATGGCATATTCGGGCGTTAGTGATATTTTCGTGAGCGGCCAACTGTCATGGCGACGTTAATTTTTTTTTTCCTAGCAAATATTATCTTCTTAAAAGGCATCCAGTGCAGATAAAGCGGTGTTTACTGTTTTCTCTTATCGGATGCTTAGATAAATAGTGCTTAGCCGAGGCAACGTTGTATACGATTGCGTTAAGATTATTTATCTTAATACTATGACGTAGTTTGTAGAAAAATAACCTATCGAAAACTGTTGTAATGTTATACTTTTTCAATTTAGTCGTTTTTCTGTGGTTATAATACGTAAAATATACATTATTAATAATAATATTTAGCACCGCGTCTTACTACCCGTTCGGGTTATACGCTTAAGTACTAATTACGCTAATGGATTAGGAA
>CABFWO010001074.1:130058-209527 GCA_902155825.1 Timema genevievae | reverse complement strand
GCCGATTTTGAGTAAATCGACTTTTTCTCTTTTTTCCCTTCAGTAAACTACCCTTAATTTTAGGGGTAGATATCCAATTCCAAAAACCCCTCGGGAAAACCCTATGAAAACCCTAGATATCAAGTTTTAGCTCAATCGGTAAAATAGTTTAGGCTCTAACCACTTTTTCGGATTCAGGGAGGCATGAAACGTCAAGATTCATCAACATCTTGAGTTCGATTTTTTTGACGATCACCATACTTTCTCTACCTGTAAGATAGAGATAAAGTAAAAATATTGGCTGCCGAAATAAATATAGGGTATACATTTATGCTAATTTTTTTGTCATTCTAATAATGTGGTTATGTAAACCTAGTTTACAAATTAATAACCACATATAAAAAATCTATAGTAATTGAACTACATATTGCGATCATAGTTTTATTTAACAGCTTTAACAGAAATCTGTTAAATATTTTTTTATATAAAACACGTTGTAAATTATAATTTATGATTAAGGCTATACAAACGTGCAATATTATTACTCAATATTCAATACTAAACAATTTGGCTTTGGGAATATTTCATATAGGCTATTCGATTAGGCTTTGCTTCGAATTAAAAGAGGGTGACTTCGCACAGACCTCTTAATCTATTAAAATTACTGAACAGTAAGTTATTAATTTTATAAAAAAGTACTAACCAATAGGATATTGGCTTCATCATAAGGCCCCAATGAATAATTTATTTATTAATCAGTTGTCTCATAGTTTCTAACTTGACAATAAACTCTAATTTGGTCTGTTGAAGTTGTAATTTTTTCAATTAATTATAGCTGTATTTAAACATATAAACATTGACTTATTATAGCTAGACTATATCATATCAATAGTACTTATCAATGGGATACATACTATAGCTTATTTGTGAAAAATGTAGTCAGGTGGAGCTGATTAAAAATAGGGGGGCTCACTTTAAATTTTGTTGAATTTTCACCCACATCCACTAAACACAAAGATTTAAAAACATATCCGACAATCAGTTTTTAAGATGGACATGATTAATTTTGTTTTGAAATGGAAAGTCAAAAATTAAACGAAACTTAAATGGTGTTCCTAGACTAAATAATTAAAAGATATTGAGTAGTTCATAGCTTATAGCTAGAGCTAGGATGTTGCCCAAAAAACGTGATATATCAAAGTATAAAAGTTTGCCATAAGAAGTTAAAATATGGTTTTAAAATATAGTTATAGCCTTTTCATGTATACTTAGAACTACAATGACAAAAGTTTAATAAAAACCTGGGATAGCTATTATAATATGTTTTGAAAATATGTTTAGGCCCGTGTTATATAAATATTATTCATGTAACATCTATTTAATCATTACTCATAATCAGGACCTGTATTTGATTATATATTATCTTTTTTTATTTTGGTACATCACAGAAAATGTTCATGTGTACATAAAACCTCGGTCATTTTTTATCAGTTTGGATTTTCAGTTCATATTTTCTTGGCTTGCGTGCTTTTTGTATCATGTTTAGGCACTTTTGAGTCTTTTTAAAAATGTATCTTGAATTAGTAATTTTTTTAATAATATCGATATTATATAATGTCTAAATACTCAAATATATTTAAAGCGTAGTTGTCGTAATGAGAGAATAATGTAGGTCATGAACTTTGTAACCTCTTTGTTTGTAAGGTAGTAAAATACACATTCCTGGTGAGACACTGCGACTAAACTGGAGGGGGTTGTGTTCTTAAGCAGATATTTATAAATCATTATTATATTTAGCAGAATGCAAGAACTTAGTTAGTAAAGGCATCGCGAATAAATATTTTGGTTTCCATTTATAAATGACGTGTTTGATTTAGTCGTATGCGTTCATTACGAGTTTTTGTTAATATCCATAAATCAACTAGAGATGAATGCAAAATAATATGACATTACAGGAACTAGAGCTGAATACAAATAATATGACATTACATGAACTAGAGATGAATACAAATAATATAACATTGCAGGAACTAGAACGTTCCTTTTTTTTTATCTGTATATCACTGCCCGAAAGAGATGTGAGATGGAAAATTTTCCCTATATTTAACTGAAAATTTTCCAAAACTGAAAATGTTCAATTATTATGTCTGTAAAATAATTTCAACTGATTAAATGGAATTAATGTAACCGAGATATGGATATCCCAAATATCAACGTTTATACTTAATATTAGTTTCTCCTGAGGGCGTTGTAATGATAATGGACCCCTCTCATATATTCAAAAAGTCATGAATGAAGTGTATTTTTCTTTAAAGAACTGTATGTAAAGTTTCCTTTTTATAATTCATCCATGGAGAATCACGTGTTTTCAGAAGTAATTTCAATATATTACGTTTTAAAACTGTCTTTCTTTTTTAAAAAAAACCTCATTCTATTTGAAAATCAGGTGATGGATGATCTGGCTGCCTTTACCCAATAGGAAGCTAGCCTTCACAACATCAGGCTGCCAGGAGTTCTCCCGTTAGTTGGTTCTAACACTGGTTGACAAGGGGTCCAAGAAGCAAGGGGTAGATCATATATAAGCAGCTTGTGCCTATGAATCCAGACAGAAACCTAGTAATATCACACAGAAAAACTAGTAATATCACACGAAACATTGTAATAATTCAGAGAGAAAATCTCAGTATGTAACAGCACTAGTTCAGGCTTACCGCGTCAGTTCGTAAATGAACAAAAACTGTATCAATGTCAATTTTATAATAATAATAAAAGTGAAATTAATAAAATAAATTGAGTTCAATGTTAAATCTCTACTTATTTCGACAGTCAACCATTCTGTAATACTACAGTGGGAAACGTAAAATCAGTTCGTTAGAACCGTGTGATAACAAGTGCGCAGTAAGGCATGCTCGCGTCTTCGCCATCATACAACCCGGTATCGTTATAATTACTGCCCGACCATGGGGCATGCACGGGTCACATTCATATCATCCGCATCATAAAAACCGGTATCACTATACTTGGTGCCCAACCGTGGAGCATGCATGGGTCACATTCATATCATCCGCATCATAAAAACCGGTATCACTATTACTTGGTGCCCAACCGTGGGGCATGCACGGGTCACATTCATATCATCCGCATCATAAAAACCGGTATCACTATACTTGGTGCCCAATCGCGGGACAAATATCGTTATAGCGTTAACACCAGAAAAATCATCAAACGAGCCTCGGTGGCCGCATGGTCTAACGCGCTACTCTCGCAATAGACTAGACTGATGATGACAGGGAGATCGGTGTTCGATACCAGTTGGTTGCACTGAGGGTGGTTTTCCCTAACACATTAAGCGTAATTAGTATATAGCTGTACAACCCAAACGGGTAATAAGACGTAGTGCTAAAAAACTAGTAAAGAAACAAATGAATGCGAGCCTTTATAGACCTGCTATGTTCATAAATTATACTTCAATTTTTTATCATTAACAAGTTAACTAAAATAATTTGAAGGCTGCCCGACATTTGTCTCCTCCTTATCCTCCGTGCTTTCTATATTTTCTTCCCCCTCCCCTCTCTCATCCTCGTGCTAACCATCTTATAACCCACTCGTCTCTCAGCACACTATATTTTGAAGTATAATAGGCTCTATGTGCCACCTCCACAATTTAACCTCTCCACCGCAAGCCACCACTGCGGAAAATTCTCATCTCTACTGCCCGTACGGGTTATCTGTATTTAATACACAATTTATTGTATAGTTTTATTATTTATATATTTACACTACTATCCCGATTCCTAGCGTGTAGCTCAGGACCTAGGTCTACATCTTGAATTTACATTACATCTTTTAGCTACGTACTTTTTTTTAATACAATAATAAATTTAGAATATACACTTAAATCTAGAAGTCCTATTTGTCCTTATTTCCTATACCTAACCTACTAGTTGATGCGCCCCGGGTATATTACGCTCCCAGTACCCTGCCTCGCTGGGTGTCCCACCGCGCTCTGGATCTAATAGTCCCCAGATCGGCGAGAGCCCCAGTGGGGACGGATATCCCCCTCCACGCCACCTGGGGAGGCGCCCTACCAGAAATTTCGCTCCACTTACTACCCACAATATCACCAACTATGGACTTACAACTAACTTAACCTAAGGATTTATAAAAATGCTTAGTACTAACTTAACCTAAAAACAAGTCCTTCTTATAATTGGCTGCAGGGTCTTTCGGTTGCTTTTGCCGATCCATTTACTGAACTGAGAGCAGCCATCCGATGGATCGGTGGACGGACCAGATGCCCGACAGCGTCAGCCCAGCATCACACACTTGTCACCAAGTGGGCTGGACCCTATGAGTGAGGGGTTGATTCTCCCATCTGAAGATCCCTAACTGGTATCAAGGCGCCCTTCAGTTCATCAGCAGTTCACACTACTGGAATCCAGAGAGCACTCCTTCCCTCAGCTATGCTCCGGTTTGCCTGGAGATCCCCACCACATTCTATCCAGCCAGCCAATAATCCAGTTTGTCTTTGTCACACCTATTGACTTATTCACGTCGTACCGTTATGTGTCATCCATATATGTTGAAACGTCACTGTCTACTGTCATGTCACTGTCGCTCTCCGTCCTGTATCCTTGTCTTAAGTTGACCAATCTATTTTGTCCTCTATTTTTCATTGCAGTTAAATACTTGTCTCTTTCATATTTAGACACATTATCCGTTATTGCGTCCAAGAGACTCCATCGGTCCACGTCACGCAGTATGTGATAAACCGTGCTTGCTTGCAACGGTATCTGTAGGTTCATTCTATCTTCAAACGTCTCAATACACTCCAGCACGACGTGTTCCGGCGTCGCCTCCCTACTACAATCACAAATTCCTGTATCCATCATTCATCTAGCGAAGAGAGCGACCTTATATGGTCCATGCCCAGTAATAAAACGTACTAAACCTGGAGAGGGCTGCAAGTACTCCATTGCCAACCATTCAGCAACGCTTGGAAATATATTATGCGTTCTTCTGCCTGTTTGGCTCCGCTCCCACTCTTCTTGCCACTCCTCTTCCAGATATTTCCTGACCTGAAGTCCCGTTGTTATCCCTGCTCCCGTGAGATTAGCCACTTTTTCCATATCCCCCTTCCTTATCCAATACAATGCCACTCTCCTCCTCACCTCTAAGTCCAAGGGCCAGATTCCCAAGGCTACACACAAAGAGTCAGTGGCAACAGTCTTGTACGCTCCAGATAGCCTCAAAAGTACACTTCTCTGAAGGCTTCTGATTTTCCTTTTGATTCTTACCTGTCTGAGCCGATGAGCCCACGCACCAGCTCCATAACCCACAATGGAGACCAACATAGCCTGGCGATACAATCTGATCAGCCTCATAGATAGTTTAAATCTGCCCTGCCCTATGTTGATGATCTTATTTCATAGCTCTCAAAGTCTTTCCACATGCGTTCTCCACGTGTGTCATGAAGTCGCGCTTCTCATCCAGCACCACGCCCAGGTATCTGGTGTCCTTGCTTCATCTTATCATCTGTCCGTCAATCTTAAGCCTCGGGTTTCTCTTGAATACCCCCCTGAATAGCACGTAAGTTGTCTTTGCAGGAGCTAAACTCAGTTTTACCTTTTTTTAAAATACACTATTGGCAAAGAAGGTAGAATTGTGAGTGTACCCTCTCTTGACGGTAGAGTGGGTATCCATTTAGGAAAAACTACCCTCAGTATACCCGGCCGAGATTTGATCCCTGACTTCTTCATCGCAGGCACACCAGAATGGACGAGCTTTAACGTTTGGACCACGCGTATAAAAGCCCCGTTCAGACTAGAACTGAACAACGAACACGAACATGTTCGCGACAAATGCGGATGGTTTTCCGAACAGAACATTGTAACAAAAGGTGTTCGTTGTTCTGTTCGGCGCCGATCCACCAGTTGTCGGTTTTTGCCCGTCGCATCAAAGGATGTTCGTGGCCGGACTGCAGAGGAGTCACACGAGGGTTTTGATTTTTATAAGTAAGCCTACATATTTCTTTTGGCGAGTGTATTTCTTAGTGTATGGGTTGAGTTAATAGTCTAGTAATAGAAATAATAATAATAATCTCCTTTATTTTAGAATTTTGTAGAAAAATCTAGTGGTCAAAAGAAAAACAAATGACGCTCATAGAGCTCATATAAGCTACACCCTCTAATCTGGAGTCCTAAGGATCCAGATCAATATAATAAAATAAAAAAACAGGATGCATGGGAGGATATTGGGCTGTGATGAACAGGAATGTGAACGAGTGCAGGATACAAATGAAAAGTTTGTTAGTCGCCCTTAGAAAGGAAAATAAATAAATAAAAGATACCATCGGTACAAGAAAAGTTAAGAAATTATATAAAAACTATTATTTATATATAGGTTATATACATAAATATATTTTTGTAAACCACTTATGTATACTGAATAATTCCATTACTCAATACTTTCAAATTTAATTACACCTGCCCATTTTGTTCCATGTTTTTATTATTTTTATCCAATGTTATTTATGATTATTTATATCAATATAAATATTGTATAAATGGTTTTTATAAATATTTTAAGGATAAAGGTTAATATCTAACCCGATGGTTTTCTCCAAAGACATTTTAAATTTAAATTTGATATCACATATTTTTTAACATGTATAAGGAGTAGAAGTGTACTATTATAATTATAATTGTAATTTTGTCAAATGTTCATGGTTTTTATCTTGCTTTATTATACACCCTACCACATCTTTTAATTTTTAACTTAAAAAAAAGTGGTCCGCTGTCTTAACTACGATTTTGTTACTCCTTACTTACAAATCTTTAGAATGTTTTTTAAAATGATATTTTTTGTAGGTTAAATATTTGCCTGACCTCAGTGAGCAAAATACGCCCTAAGTACTTGAGGCACAACTACGGGATGATTTTTTTTTGCATCGCGTCTTGCTACCAGTTCAGGTTATATGCCTATGTACTAATTACAATAATGGTCTAGGGAGGAAATAGTTGTAATTTAGAGTAAATGCACCCACATTTTCGTGGAGAGACAAAACCCCTTCACTGCACTCGACTGGGATCTAAATCTGACCTCCCTGTCCTTGGCAGTCTAGACTAGTACTAGAGTGACGTCTTAGACCTTGCGGACACCGAATTGGGTGGGGGGAGGTGGTTAGAGGCGTGTTTTTCTTACCTAATTTTCTGTTAATGATGCTGCACCTTAATTTTCTGCTGCTAATTTCCCAGTCGGCATACCTCGTTTTACTAAAACGACTTAATAGAATGATTGTTGCCAAATTTTTATTTCCAGAAACGCTATTTTTTTCTCTTTTTGTTTGCTGAATAGGAGACGTTGTTTGTGAAATTAAGATAAATAAAGCTAATACTTAAAGTAATTTGTTCAGTTTATTTGTGACGATCTCTACTTACTTTTTTATGGTTGAATACATCACAATAAACACACACACGAGCGTTTTTTCCCTCCATTTGTTTAGTTGATATCTGTTTTATTCATTAGTAAAGATAATTAAAAAACCAACCAACTATGGGAACACGTTGCGAACATGTTCTGTTCAAGTCTGGACACTCGGCCATAGCGAACCGAACAACGAACATGTTCGTGTCCGTTGTTCTGTTCTAATCTGGATGCGGCTTAACGGCATATCAAGTATTTTAACAAGAAAATATCTAAACAAATTTTAGTGTTTTATTTTTGTATAAATATTAATTTAGTTAATTACTGTGGCCTACTACACCATTATGGTTCATCAAGTTCCTATCGTAAATTATTTTTCTATTACTTCGTGTTGCTTAAAGCGTTTCTGGGCTAATTTTGAGTTATGTCTACTTTTTATTTTGTCTCAAAATTTGCCTCTCTATAAAGTGCTAATTGCGTACTGGGTAATATATAGTCTATAGACAGAGTCGCGATTCATACAAAACGGATGGTTTAAAATCACTTCAGCTCTTTGGAATGAAAAGAAGTGTTTTTTTTTTTTTTCCTGTGCGCTATTTCTCGCTAATAGTGAAAACGTTGTTAAGCTTGTTCAAATACGATCTTGTCCTGTTTGAGTGGTCCGTCCACCGCTCTGTTGACTTTGGGATCTGTTTTACCTGGCCGAGTCTCGCCGCCATTAGGAGCACAGATAATATATATATAGCAGAACGTTTTTACGATATTATCGACAATGTTGACTCTGTTATTAATTAACTCGGCGCCGGAAAACTCTATCTCAAACAATGTCGTCTCACAGTAGAGGATATGCCAATGTTTCGACATAAAACACACGTGTAGGGAGAGCAATAAACTATTTAAAAATGATAATTAAAACTGGACCTACTCCAAGGTGAGACTTCAACTGTTTAAGATGGGATTGAAGGGAACACGAGAAAAGGCCAGTATTTTTGTAGTTTTTACGGCAAAACATTTTTCCGTCCAAAATATATAAAATATCTCTCCAGTAAAAATATAGAGTTTAACTATCCTCACATGTTGATATCAACAATTCCTGAATATCTGTTATGAGCATGGTGGCATTATCTAACAAACTTTTTAAATGAAGAGAAAAAGTTGTCAATAAATTCCAGAACACCTTTCGCAGATATTCAAGAAATTTTGACGTCATCATGTGAAGAAAATTAAATTCTATGTTTGTACTGGAGCAATATTTTATTTATTTTGTCCAAAAGAAGGTTTTGCCATAAAAACTCTAAAAACACTGATTTTTCCTCACGCCCCCTTCCATCCCACCTTAAAAACCAATCATAAAAAGGTCTGAATAGAGAAGCTTACATTGTTCCGTGGGAAAATTTAATTCAATTTAATTTCTGAAAATGTTTTAGGCCAATTTCATGTGTGTTTTTTAGCACCGCGTCTTACTACCCGTTTGGGTTGTACGCTTACTTCTTGATCGTATGATGTGGTTCACTACTAGATTAAAATTGCATAGTAAGCAATAACACTTTATAAATAAGCATAGATGCAGGAAGGAGTAAACTGCTCTGTGTGTGAGGCCAATATTAAATGTTGGTTGCCAACTGCTTGGAAACAAAGCATTAGA
Source organism: Timema genevievae (assembly GCA_902155825.1). Lineage (NCBI taxonomy): Eukaryota > Metazoa > Arthropoda > Insecta > Phasmatodea > Timematidae > Timema > Timema genevievae. The sequence continues at coordinate 200,478 of CABFWO010001074.1, read as the reverse complement.
TGATTTCTCACAATAATGTACTTTGATGGGAAACTTTTAGTAACGTTCTCTATTTGAGGAAAACCTGTTCTCAGTGGCGATGTACTGTACAAAGAATCGAATTTAAGGCGAAAAATTATAATACAACATATTTCTGTTTATAATATTATTTACTTATATACTCCATGTAATTAGGAACTCAAAATTTCACTGCGGCACTTACAAAAGTATGCCACCTTTACCCTATCTTGAAACAACTATATCCAGGCAGAAATATGATCAAAATTTGAAGTTTCTGCTTATGTAAAGAGTCCTTAAAGTCATTTTAATGGGGAATGAGAACTGCCATTTTATTTCTACTTTGAAACAATGCCGGTATATAAAATTTGATCAAACTATCCTTTATGTTAGGGTTGGAAAAAACACCTTGGTAAGTATGGTTTAAGATAGTTTCGGCTCTATTCAGAGATACAGATAGACGGACGGTATCACGAAAACAACTTTTTATGTTTCAGGGAGTCATGAACGTTGACATTTATCAAAATATCCAGTTTGATATATTTGTTGACGATTACAATACTTCTCTCTCCGAGGGGTTGAGAGAAATTAAAAAATCATGCTTGAAATCGTGAGACTATAGATTACACATCTAAAAAAAACCGCTCCTCCTTTATCTGTAATTTGGTGAAACGTGAAAATTGTTACAAATTTGTGCAGTTTTGTTGAATTAAGTAAAATGAAATTACGACTACATCTGCACAGATTGTGTGAAGCAAATCAAACACAATTTTAAGAGAGGATTTTGGATTATTATTATCATTATCATTATCATTATCATTATCATTATCATTATTATTATCATTATTATTATTATTACTAACTTATTGGGCATTGTTTAAGTTTTGTCAACTTATCCAAAATTCATAAATTTAATAAAAATTTGTCACTTAAATATAAATGTATGTATAAAACCTAATTGGCTTTTTTGTGTTGACACCTGTGAGTTTTCATCAAGTATTATATTTAAAAAATGTTTGTGTTGCAGAACTTACTTTAGAATGGAATAAATAATTTGTAGCAAACTAAAGCCCAACATACACATAACATAAAATTTTAAATATCAAAATACGTGGTACGTATATTTTGTAACGACACTGTTGTCCAAGTTTAATCAAATATATCAAGATAATGATTTTGGCATGTATTTAATTGTTCTTATTTTATAATTTTTTATAAGCTATAAAGAGAATACAGCGTATGGGTAGCGTTGTTTAGCCTTGATAGCAACATTTAGAAATTAGCTCAAGCTGTCAAGAAAAGCATAATAATGACCAAGCCAGGGTGGTATATGACGTCAGAATTTTATCCTTAAACCGCGCTCATCTAGTCGGTGTTGGAAGTGAACATATTTTCTTAGGTTGATTATTCTGTGATTCACCTACTAATAAAACGTTCACATTCAATACCAACTGATGTCAAAAGTGGTGTTATGCCTTCCAAAATAAAACATTTGGGAATTTTAATTTAAACTAGCTAATAAAAATCTGATTTCTTCCCCTCAAACAATATGTATATCTTTAAAATCTACTTTGTTATATTATTATTAGCTTGGAGAATTTATTTTTCTCTTCATTGAAGGTTTGGGAAGTGCATTTCAGTGAAGGAAGAGTTTTGGGAATATTACTAGCCTACACACCACATAAACATATGAAAGGGAACAACTAACCCAAATATTTATTTTCACTTTAATATTCTTAGTTCTTACTAATAAGATGGTATCCTGATTTCTTCATAAAAGTGTAATATACAGTCACAGGACTGTGCGCCGACCGTGCTGCTACCATGCTATGAGTGCTAGCTACATGACACGGCCAGCGCACAGTCTTGTGAGTGTGAATACATACTGTGCACCGACCGTGCTGCTACCATGCTATGAGTGCTAGCTACATGACACGGCCGGCGCACGGTCCTGTGAGTGTGAATACAAACTATGCGCCGACCGTTCTGCTACCATGCTATGAGTGCTAACTACACGACACGGCCGGCGCACAGTCTTGTGAGTGTGAATACATATTTAATCTGTCAGGGGATTATTATAGTTTTATTTCTCTAGTTGTCCAACTTAAAACCAGAGGTCTCAAGATGATTTAAACGTCACTACCGGTTGAGCTAGATTGTTATCTAAAAGACACCCGCCCGTTACACATAGGCCTACATTTAGGATGTCACTGATTGGCTCAGGTTTGTTTACAAGGTAAAATTATTCCTGTATTTTTAATCCAATATATCTTAGGAGGTTGAATATTATTCATTATTTAATAGTGGGTGAAGGTAGGGCTCAAATCTCGATCTGGTGAAATAAGGATTTAAAAAATAATAATTTGCCATTATTTCACCGCACAAATGTGGGCACATTCACGGTAACCTCCTCGTCCCTACGCCCGTAGTGTACATAAATGGATAGCCCGAATGGGCAGTAAATAAAAAGTAAAAACATCCTCAGTACAAATGTCTGGGATTCAAGGCCCTGAAGTAGATAAAAATATATTTTTTGTTGACGATCTTTGTGCTTAACATCTTGGTTGGAATCAATCAAATAGTCCAAAGGTGACAAGTAACACACGCGCTCATCAAGTTAGTAGTATTTTATATCTCATAGTTATAATACCCTAAATATTGGGCATTTATTACAATAATTAATGTTTCTAAGAAGCCACCAAGATATCAGGCTTTGGGACTAAATCTATTGTTAGGTGGACTCCAATGTCCCTGATTTTAATATCGCCAAATACATGGGCAGAAAGTAGGGGGACACGACCCCCCAATATTTGTACTTTGAGAGAAAGCCGCCCTTAATTTAAAATTTAATTTACTTATTTGTATTTACTTACAATAGTTCAGTTAACCTCCACATACAATGTGTGCCATTACTAAACAAACTACCCGATTCAGTGGCCGAATGGTCTAAGGCGTCACTCTCGTGTCAGACTGGCCTGCTGATGATGGGATGATCGGGGCTCGAGTCTTGGTCAGGTGTACTTAGGGTGGTTTTCCCTAGGTGGCTATCCACATTCCTTCCACGCAAATGCGGGTACATTGCCTCTTAAATATTTCCTTCCTCCTCCCTATGTTACACCCTCTCTATCTACCTCGTAGTAATAGACCACTGTAAAAAAATAATACGAGGAAGAAAGGGTATAATCTAATGGACATAATAAAATAGAAATAATAAACAAGAAACATGGTGCTGAGAGAATTATAGTAAATAGTAATTTAATATATTCAAAACAACATATAATAAATAAAGTGGCCTTGACCATCCTGGTAGCAAAAGAAAATTGTAAACATTGATCGCGGGAAAACATTCTTTCAGAATAAACTAAATAGATAATAATACTTGTTTTGCAAGAGGCTTTATGAGACTAACTAACCAATCACGTACTTNGAGAGAATTAGAGTAAATAGTAATTTAATATATTCAAAACAACATATAATAAATAAAGTGGCCTTGACCATCCTGGTAGCAAAAGAAAATTGTAAACATTGATCGCGGGAAAACATTCTTTCAGAATAAACTAAATAGATAATAATACTTGTTTTGCAAGAGGCTTTATGAGACTAACTAACCAATCACGTACTTGTCCTAACAATGTGGACTAGGTAAACATAAAAACTTTCATTAGTAATATTAAATAGTAATTCTCACATTTTTACTGTAAATGTAAATAAGAATCTAACATTAAGTAAATAGAAAATACACCAGTTAACCCTAAACAAATATACTAGAACTTTTACAAATGCCATGACGTTACGTAACACATGAGTTACCCATTACTATCCAAAGAATAAAGTCATTAAGCTTATTTGATAAGTTCTCAAAAAAACAATCGACGAATATTTACATTATAAGGTAATGTCCTTTCCACAGTGTCCATTGTCACCGTCCGTCTTAAATGGCGACGAGTATTGCATTTTGACTTTGTGGTAGTGGAGATCCTTCTTGACGTCGGCAGGTTCTGTAGTCGTTGGTTGATATTAAATCCTGAGTACGGGAGTTCTTGATAGACGAGTCATAAAGAGTTACTCTATTCATGGCGGAGCCAATAACTGGACTATCATAACGGCGGAGTCAATTAAAGCACTCCTCACGGCGGAGCCAAGTCCAACACTAATCTTCAATAATCAAGTAATAATAACCCTGTTCTCTTAGCAGGTTACATGTTATATAGTGATCTAACTGCGTAGCACAAAAGGGGCGGAAAGTTGCCTATTTGGTCGGTGACGTGAAGGGGGGAGAAAATCACGCCATATTCTTGGGAAGTCCAGCGCGGAGGCCTCTGGTAGGTCGCGCCGCTCAAGCCAACGGATTCTAGTGTCAATTTTTGAATTCTCACCTAACGATTGGTCAGCGACGTCAGAGGTCTGTAGAGAGCTCTGGGCGAGGTCAGCTACGTCATCTTCACCAGGTTCATGGTGATCACAAACATGCGCTCGCCAGTATCTTTCTTATCGGTCCGATATACACATCTAGTACGGGTGCACTCAGCAAGGTTTCCCCACTCGCCGACTTAGGACGTTTTGCAGCCAGCTAGCTTTCATGGGTGTCCAGGCCAACATATCCAGAGGGTACGTTCGCTAATCGAATTATTTGTAGAAGTTGAAGGAGTATTGTAAAGAAAGATATGGTTTTATTTATGGATTGTTTCTATTAGGAATTACAATAGAGAAGCTTACTATTGTATTTAACTATTTTCTATTTTCTTGGAGCGGGTAGTATGACAGTTCAGCAGCACCGATAGAGATGGGGTTAAGAAGTAGCATTACATCCTTGTAATGTTACACCTACTCCATTATAGTAATTATCATATATGCGTGTAGCTTGAACAGGTAGTAAGACGTGGTGGTAATTAAAAATAAAAGATTGACTTATTTGATTAATGCGGACATTAGCGCTGCAAGCGCAAGTTCATCTTAAACGGTGAGCCTACTTAAAAAACAATATTTCACGAATATAACTAATCACGTGAATGTCACACACTTGAAGATGTTTTGGGAAAGATCAATATTTTATATTATCTAAACAAGTTTACATAAATGTCGTTAGTGAAACAAGAAATATGTTCGGTGGAGTCAATGGGCAATTAAATTAATTGGTGAATATTTAAAATAAAGTGAATACCACTCCTAGGTAGGACTATGTCTATACCTTTTTATAGATACCGAACAAATTATTGAGATTTGAATCTGGGGTGCAATGAAAATCTTGAATTCATAATAGGCTAAGGTTTGTCTGAAACAAAATACATTGAATACTAAGCGAAGTTTACAATGAGGAATGTTAGATTAGGCTCCATTTATGACCTCATTAAACCTAGCCGGGAATCATATCCCGACCTTCCTACATATAGTAATGTACATAATTATTTTCAATTATATCACATTTATTTTAGTCAATTTACAAATGAATTATATTTTCTTAGCTATTACTATCATTTCGCTCCTTACTAAAATATTTTTCAATTCTAATTTTACTTTAGTTAGAAATCTAAATAAAACCGCTTAAATTTAGTTTTAAAACGTATACCCCATTTACGGTGAAGTATTACAGTCTTACCTTTACGTTATCTACCATGTCCTATCATATAGCCTAAGCTGTACCATAGTGGAAACAAGCAAAGTAGGCTGCCTACCCTTCAGGGTAAGCTGAGTGTATACAATCAATTCAGTCCGATGCTACAATCCTCGTTAATTTTAATGTTCTACAAGTAATTAAAACATTTGTGCCGTTAAACGAAGAACATACTCCTTTGTTTATTGTTACATTGTTAAAGCAGAAATTCATAAACTCCAGAAACTTAGTGGGTTTATAACGTTCCTGGGGGATCTGTCTGGCAGTGGGAGAGCAAATAGGGGAGGAGGGAGGTACAAATGAAAACACAATTTGTGTTGTGATCCCTTTATTAAATTACACCATTTGATTCACAAATATCCATTCTAGGCTCCTATATCGGTTATCTTTCTATTCCCGGGCATTTAGCTCTTAGTTATCAATCAAATTTGTAGATTTTTAAACTATTAATAATGGAAATATTAAGATTTAAACTTTTTTAACTATGATTACAAGTCAATATATGTATAGGGTCTGAGAAAATAGGTTGGTATTCACTCCAGTAAACATCAGACTCATGGACTTTGGAAAGTTTATCAATATTTAACCTAAGCACAACATCTGATTGGCAATATCTCTGCTACCTAGGCAGCTACCTTAAGTATGAACTATATAACACTGGTTGTTTGAGTAAACATATCGGCTACAAACACGAGAAATAAGCCTTGGAAAAATCGATTGTTCTCAATTTCTTTGATCCTCCCTTGATATTTTCCCGAGAACAGCACTGTCTAGAGTTGATATTATTATTACTAATAATAATAGCAATAATAATAATATAAAAAACTGTTGGGGATCTGGGGAGAGGAGCAGATCGCAACCCCCCATACGACCCCCTACATCTTCGTTACCAACAATACCGGCTCTTGATTGTTTACCTTCCATTACTACCATCTCGGAGAGATCTGTATTCCGTATTTGCCTTGTCGCTCGCTCCTCTGTTCAAACACCCGCCCGCCTGACCACCGCTATTTGCCGAGCACCGGCCCAATTAGACAGGGGCTCCCCTCTCCCATTTCACTCCTCCCTTTATCCCTCTCACTGTTTGTACGTCTGATGGAAAGTTACGAATTATTTATATCAGTCCCTTCCATCGTGAATGCTCTCAGGTATACCTGTGTCTCCAAAGAATGTCAATTTGGGAGCTTGGCTTGAGACTTCTTCGTCCGACATACACGTATGTCTCTTTGGACAATAGAGCTTAGGTTAGAGATCTACAGCTAGGTATGTCTCTTTGGACAATATAGCCAGGTTCAAAATCTACAGTTAAATATGTCTCTTTAGACAACAGAGCCAGGTTCGAGATCTACATCTACATATGTCTCTTTGGACAATAGAGCTAGGTTAGAGATCTACAGCTAGGTATGTCTCTTTGGACAATATAGCCAGGTTCAAAATCTACAGTTAAATATGTCTCTTTAGACAATAGAGCCAGATTCGAGATCTACAGTTAGGTATGTCTCTTTGGACAACAGAGTCAGGTTCGAGATCTACAGTTATGTATGTCTCTTTGCACAACAGAGCCAGGTTCGAGATCTACATCTACATATGTCTCTTTGGACAATAAAGCCAGGTTCGAGATCTACAGCTACGTATGTCTCTTTGGACAATAGAGCCAGGTTCGAGATCTACAGCTACGTATGTCTCTTTGGACAATAGAGCCAGATTCGAGATCTACAGCTACGTATGTCTCTTTGGACAACAGAGCCAGGTTCGAGATATACAGCTACATATGTCTCTTTGGACAACAGAACCAGGTTCGAGATCTACAGCTACTAATGTCTCTTTGGACAATAGAGCCAGGTTCGAGATCTACAGCTACGTATGTCTCTTTGGAAAACAGAGCCAGGTTCGAGATCTACAGCTACGTATGTCTCTTTGGAAAATAGAGCCAGGTTCGAGATCTACAGCTACGTATGTCTCTTTGGAAAACAAAGCAAGGTTTGAGATCTACAGCTACGTATATCTCTTTGGACAACAGAGCCAGGTTCGAGATCTACAGCTACGTATGTCTCTTTGGAAAACAGAGCCAGGTTCAAGATCTACAGCTACGTATGTCTCTTTGGGAAACAGAGCTTGGCTCTTTATTAAAAAAAACTATGTATTCCATCATGTTATTAAATCTTTTTTACGTCATGGAACCTCTAACACTAAATCAATACCTTTATGATTTATTTTTCCGTGATCTACGTTTTACTACACGTTAGGATTATCTTCTTACTTACACTAAGAAGGCTTATAGGAGTAATGTGTATTTTAGAGGACATGTATCTTAATTTCTATGGTTGGAGGTGTAGAGTTGGAAAAATGTAGGAGAAAACCCCTAATATAAGTACATCCGGCCGGGAATCGAACCCTGACCTCTCTACCACCAGCAAACCAGACTGGACAATACCTACGGCTTTGTCCAAGTACCCACTGGTACGGTGAATAACATTACCTAGATTCATCTCTTCATAGAAATCTAAGTTTGGACATTGGGACTGCAACTCAACCGAGAAACAACTTTCCAGCAACGGTTGCCAATAATTGGTCTGGGGTTCGTTCTTCGTCCACCAGAGCAAACTTTTTAAAATCAGTTCAAACCCAAGATGTCGAGCATTTAAGATTATGAGGTTGTAGTCAAGTACTTATATGCCAAAAATGTACGGATGGGGGACTCATCCACTTATAAGTAATAGCAAGAATATTTAATCTTATAGCAGTGAAAAAGCTTGAAAAAGATGACAGTAAATATATTTTAAGTTATAGCTGCATGGACATAAAAACTTTTCTACAGTTTCGACAAATTTAATACAAAAGTATTTTTCATTACTTTTTCTAATAACTTTTGCTATCACAATTTTTGCCAACCACTATTGAATCATTGAAAGCAAAACAAAATAGCAAAACGTCGCACATCGGATGGTTTAAAACTGACACTTCAGTCGTTTAACAAACAGTTACACACCAGTTGGATCCAGCTCGCGTTTCAGTCGCTCTGGTGTGAGAGGTTTGTACTAAAATCTGAAATAATAGGGTCTACAGTAAACTGCTTATCCGTCAACTTAACTTGTAAAATTATTTTACTCTACATTTTACTATAAATACACTTTAGTCCATCAAGTAGCCAGCTTAATTTACAAACTTCAATAACTTTTAATTTCAATTGTATTATACTTAATATAAAATTTAACTTTGTTAATTCTCAACAGTTATTTGTTATACAATTCTGTATCAAATTAAAATTATGTATTATAACCCTTAAGATTTTTTATCAATACTTACATTTTATTAATTTAATAAACATAACTATTGCTAATAATTCTTTGAGATAAGCTTATTTTCACAAATATCCAGGTACTTCCAAATTAGAAAATAATTTTCTTTCCTTGTATATGTAAGATATCATATCTTCTTACTACAATTTCTATCAATACTATTAAAAATATGATTTAATGTGGATTATATTTGGAAATATTTTGAGGCTGTGTACCTGGCTAAGCGCAGTGTAGGTGGTTTTCCAATTTATAGATTTCAGATTTAACTTTTTTGTCTTTTTTTCATCCTTCCCAGGAGAATGTTAGTGCAACTACTCCAAACAAGCCTTCTTAATTTTAAACTATTATAAGTAAAATTCTTTTATATAGTGTAATTGTAAATATTTTTTTATCAAAAAGCGGGGTTAATTTGGCCCATTATGAATTATTATAAAAACAATTATTTAAAAGATTTTTCAGCATTTTTATTTATTGGGCCTTTTATTTTAACGACTTACTTTGATTAAATTTCAATTTGAATTCTGTATTGTATTAATTTGATGCAAAATGTCAAGGATATAGGCCTACACTTTAGTTACAAATACAAATCTGATATAATTTAATTGAAAATTAATTTATATACAAATGGGAGTGTTGAATGAGCACTCCTACTATGTCTCACTTTGAAATAGAACTTCGGCCCTCTAAACAAGAGACAAGAAAAAAAAAAGGAGAAATGAACCCTCCCAGTGCCTTGGTATTTTATTGTTTCCTGCGAGTCAGGTGGTGTTGAGGGAGACAAGTGTTTGGAAATAATATAAACCTGCCAGTCAACCATACAGGCGACGAAAGGTCTAGCTGTACTCAAGTCAGACAGCAGGGAAGGAAATGGACCTAACATTTTCTACAGAGGCGACGCGTAGTGGATTTGAAACAAAACAGGCAGTATGGGAGTTCTACCTTAAGAACAGATCACACCGAAGAACTATTGTCCCATTTTCAAGAGACGTTTCATCTACAGAGAAAACCATACCGATTTTTATTGCAATTTTCGTTGCGTCTAAGTTTGGTCTGAATGGGAAAGAAAGATACCAAACAATATCCTCGCTTTTTATTAGTCACTAAATCTGGATTGAAATTCCTATAGAACTTGACTCATTTCAACAACATGCTTTCTCGGTTTCTAACTCAAAACATGGATAGTATTGATTGTAATTTTGTATGTTTGGAAATTGGTCGAGAGTGTTTTGGAGGTCATTGATCATCAGTTTGGAGCTTAAAGAGACAGAAATCAAGCCGATCATATCACCAAAAGTTTTATCTTTTCCTTGGAGTTCTAGATTTAGATAACTTAGTTTGCCAGTGAAATCTGTCAGAAATGCCAAGTCAGACAGCCAGACCTCCTCCTCAATCTCTCGATGCTCTTCTCCTCTTTCTTACAAAAATGTTTTAATCTTACTATATAAATCGCGAAATCTTTGGAGAAATTCACTCTGGCTGAACCACCTCACATATGTATGTAGTATTAAATCTATTTTATCACCTAGTTGTATTTTGAAGATGCACTTTTGAATCTATCATCCTTGGATTGAATTTTCAATTTTGAAGGTTAATTCCATAACAACTTTTGTGTTTCGAACGCTTCCTGGTCAATACCTACTGGCGAATGACACAATAATAACTCAGAAAATAGGGGAAGTCATAATATTTCTGACATAATGCAATTAAACCTTTAATATGACCTGTCATTACCTTTTCTTCATCCGCTGTGATTGGCACTAGCTTAAAAAGAGGTTGTTTAAACTTATTAAGGAAATTTTTGAATACGTTGAATATGTCTAGACCTGTAGTTCTCTCTTTTGGAAGAATCAAATCAAGAATTTGATAAAATCCCTAAGAACCATACGTATAAAAACAATTACTTGAGCAAATGATTGGTATCACTGACATCTGTGGATTCATCAGCTGGGGAGAGAAGACATTACAGTTACATATATCTGCTTGCAATAGTTTAATCATATTTTTGCCCACTTTTCCACCCCGCCACATCACAGTAATTTCATTCTTTCTTTTTTTAATTTTCAAAAAGTACATCCGCTATTTCCAAAAACGTGTCCTTAATAAATTCACCATCACTAAACTGTTTACATTTCTTTGTAAGAAGGTGACTTACTTTGAACGATGCAATGGTTACTGCTTTCAATTGTCTTTCTGAACAAAGTTTTTTGTTTTCTGTACCTGGCTAAAGATATGCAATAGTTTGATAGATTTTGTTTAAACTTAATTTTCAGATTCTGAAAATTGAAAAAATGACACCAGGACACGGGAATCGAACCCGGGACCTTTGGTTTAGTACACCAATGCTCAGTGGTTAGAGCATTGGCGTACTAAGCCAAAAGTCCCGGGTTCAATTCCCGTGTCCAGATGTAATTTTTTCAATTTTCAGAATCTGAATATCAAGTTTAAACAAAATCTATCAAACTATTGCAGATCTTTGGCCAGGTACAGATAGACAGATGTATAAACAGACAGACAGACAGACATGGAGACAGACAAGATGTTAAAATCTACTTATTTGGGGGTAGGGACACACATAAAATGTAAAGATTCATCATAATATCGAGGTCAAAAATGTTCACGATTGCAATACTTTCTCTCAATATGAAAAAAAAGTTAAATATCAGCGTTTTTAGCAAACAAAGATTGTACAGTGCTCTAGCATTGCTTTAAGCAAATAAGATTTGAAATAGGAGCTTTCATACAAAATAATGTTTTGGTTTACTTTCCTGAATATTTGAAAATTGCATTTATATAACTTCAATGAATTACCATGTTTTTATTTTTTTTTCACTTCTCTCTTAATTTTACATCTTGATGTAAACATTAATTAATAAAAGAAAGTTTTAAAAATCGGTACGTTTAACAGGTTTTTTGACGACCTAATCTAAGGAATGGAAAGAAAATAATCTATGGAGAAAGGAATGAAAAACATAGGTTAAAACTTAAATTACACGTAGAAAGGCACCCTCAGTTCAGCCAAACGAGAGTAGAACCCTGACCTACCCGATCAAGTACTATAATGATTATATATATCACTTTTCAACCCCCAATGCGGGTAAATAGCTTTGATGTTAAGTTCATAAATTTATTGAATTTTGTAACGATTCTTTTAATAAACCTAAAAAACTGTATACATGCACTTAAGAGGAATTCTAATAGGGTGTTATGATGCATAAGGAAATTAAAATAACTTAAGAATAACTTTAACCAAACTCTATAGGCATTTTTTAAAAATATATAGAGAGATTTATTCCATATGGCGTAAATAATGTGGCTAATAGTTTTACAATAAATGAAATTGTAATGTTAATATAGAAAAATGGTTTAAACCCACGCAGACACGGATAAACTTGATTACTTCCATTTAAGTTGTGACAGAAATAAATGACGTATTCCACGTGGATCTCACTAAACAGGACAACGTACCGACAAGAAGTAATCATTATTATTGTAAGAGTTCGTGCTTCACAAAATGACTGCCTCTGCGTTGCCTGTCTTTTACTTCCATTTACTCGAATCTTGCCTTACTTCATCAACACAATGAACTCAATTTGCAGCTTTTATGTGAAACCGCAATTCCAAGGTACAGACGGGTGGGAGACGCGTGCAGAGACAGAAAGGGGGACAATTTTCCGTCTAGTTTGCATGGATGTAGTGATGCCTGCATCTGATTCTTAGGGAATTTCCTCTATATTCGCCTAGAAATAGGTTGAACAGACATTCAGTTAGTTTGCATGGATGTAGTGATGTCTGCATCTGATTCTTAGGGAATTTCCTCTATACTCGCTTAGAAATAGGTTGAACAGACATTCAATTAGTTTGCATGAATGTAGTGATGCCTGCATCTGATTCTTAGGGAATTTCCTCTATACTCACCTAGAAATAGGTTGAACAGACATTCAGTTAGTTTGCATGGATGTAGTGATGCCTGCATCTGATTCTTAGGGAATTTCCTCTATACTCACCTAGAAATAGGTTGAACAGACATTCAGTTAATTTGCATGGATGTAGTGATGCTTGCATCTGATTCTTAGGGAATTTCCTCTATACTCGCCTAGAAATAGGTTTAACAGACATTTAGTTAGTTTGCATGGATGTAGGGATGCCTGCATCTGATTCTTAGGGAATCTCCTCTATATTCGCCTAGAAATATGTTGAACAGACATTCAGTTAGTTTGCATGGATGTAGTGATGCCTGCCCCAGGTTTCTAGGGAATCTCCTCTATACTCGCCTAGAAATAGGTTGAACAGACATTCAGTTAGTTTGCATGGATGTAGTGATGCCTGCATCTGATTCTTAGGGAATTTCCTCTATACTCACCTAGAAATAGGTTGAACAGACATTCAGTTAGTTTGCATGGATGTAGGGATGCCCGCATCTGATTCTTAGGGAATTTCCTCTATACTCACCTAGAAATAAGTTGAACAGACATTCAGTTAGTTTGCATGGATGTAGTGATGCCTGCCCCAGGTTTCTAGGGAATCTCCTCTATACTCACCTATAAATAAGTTGGGTGGCCAATCAGTAAGTTTGCATGGATGTAGTGATGCCTGCACTGGATTCCTTGGGGATCTCCTCTATAGTCACCTATAAATAAGTTGGGCAGCCAATCAGTAAGTTTGCTAATAACTTGAGATGCACATTGATATATGAAAGAGCTGATTTAATGGGTCATAGCTCCCTAAAACCAATCCTTACTACCACAAGATGAACAACTTTGAAAAGATCCCATTACTTTCTAGCCAATATTTTCTCACTAGATTATCAGCCTTCTAATCATGGTTTTTTTTCAAAATTATCACGCTATCAGATTGACGGTCTCTTGCTTACTACTTCTTGCGAAAAGATATACGCTTGGCAAAGGTAGATAGTTGAGTAGTTAAAGTGACCAATAACGTCCTTGATCCGTAAATGTCTTTGCGCTGTAATTAGAGAACACACATATTGGTGAACCAATATTAAAAATTCGTAAATCTTGATTTAAAATCCCCAATAAAAATAAATGTTGACATAATAGTGGTTTTTATAGCATTTGGAAAAAATCACCAAACATCATTAGAAAAAAATTACTAAAATATTTTCCTACTTTTATCAAGTGGGTTAAAACAATTCACTTGCAAATTTGTTTTTTCACTTACTTACACCATGGCATTAAGAACTCGAAATTTCATTGCTGCACTTACAAAAGTACGTCAACTATCTCTCTCTTGAGCTAGTTCTATCCAGTCTACCTCATTATACCCTGTACATTTAAGGTCCATTATAATGCTATCCTCCCATCTGCGTATAGGTCTTCCAAATGGTCTCTTCTCAATGGGTTTGCAGTCAAGACTCTGAGCACGGTTCTAGAATCTTCCATTCTGCATGTTCTGTTCAACGTAATCTACGAAACTTGATTTTCTTAACAATAACTTGAGAATAGTACAGTAGCTCATCATTATGTAACCTCCTCAACTCCCCATTATATTAATTCCTTTTTGAACCAAATATCTTCCTAAACACCTTGTTTCCACAAACCCTGAATTTGTTTTCGTCATGTAAGGTAAGAAACTACGTCTTGCCCCCATAGTGACCAACCGGTAAAATTATGGTTTTATGTATTCTGAGTTTTAAGGCTGATACACACAGAGTGCTAAGTTAAGCTAAGCTATGCTATGATGTGCTGTGCTAAGACTTTGTCAGTTTTGTTTCACACTCATTGCTAGGCTAAGCTAAGCAGTGGCCCCTCTTTTCTCCCCGAATTCAGTGCTGTTTCTTTCTGTTCTGCTCCAGTGAAGCTTAGTTATGACGGCGTTCTCCAAAATGTCTCGTTTGAGTTCAGATGATAGTATTGAATAAGCTGTTAGCAGTTATTTTGAAAGATGAAGAAAATTTAGGAGGTGGAGGTTTTATATATATTTAATAATAATATTTAGCACCGCGTGTTACTACCCGTTCGGGTTATACGCTTAAGTACTAATTACTCTAATGGATTAGGAATTGGTAGGGTTGAATTTAGAGGAAGTGAACCCGCATTTGCGTGGAGGGAGAGTGGAAAACCATTTAGGAAAAACCACCCCCAGTTCACCCGACCGAGATTCGAACCTCGATCTCCCCGTCCGCGGCGGTCGAGCTCAACACGACTAGTGCGTTAGCCAACTACGCCACCGAGGCGGGTGTGGAGGTTTTAACTTGTTCAATTAACGCTTCCATTTTAATATAAAAACATTTATTAAATATAAAATCTAAATAGAATATTACTTAAATACACGTTAAATAAACTGAAAACAATAGTTATTTTCAACAAACGAGCACTGCGTCTGTTCAACACGGAGCCCAAGCTGCGTTACGCGCATGCGCAACATAAGATGGCTCAAGATGGGAGATGGAAAAATTGCCCGGCCAGCAATCGGAAAAAACATAACGAAGCGTAGCAAAGCATAGCATAAACTCCATTCACGGTAGGAATTACTCTCTGAAAGGTCTTTTTTCCTACCAATATCCTACTATATAATAAATTTCTGGTAGGGAAAAAGGCCTTTCAGAAAACAATTCCTACGCTGAACAGACTTTAGCTTAGCTTTCCGTTTGTACCGGCCTTTACACTCTTGAACGCAGCTGATATGTCAACAACTTACTGAACGAGTAGTAACATACATTTCCCGACTGTATTCTTTTCTTAATTTCCAATTTAATCTTGTTGTTGCTAGTTAAAATGGTTTCTAAATATTTAAACTCATTAAACCTGTCAAATGATATGTTGTTCGCGGTAACCTCTAAATTTATCGTCACCAATCCATGTTCTCTGTGTGATCATTTACTTAGTCTTTTCATCGTTCACTTCTAGACCTCTTTCCTTACCAGCCTCTAGTAAAGTTTCTACATTTCTTGAAACCATTTGCATGTCCTAACAGCTGAATTGTACCGTTTAATGTCAACCCTTCCCTACTCTCTTTCATTATACTAATAGCTAGATTAGAAAGTAACGGGAAAGTGCATCTCTTTGTTTCAACCCATCATGTGTTTCAAAAGTATCTGATAAGTGACATCCAACCAATCTCCTGACACGCGTATAGAGTCAAACATACCTAAATTAACATTTTAGAAAACATTCTAAAAATGTATTTCAAGTAAGGAGTGTTGCGATAAGAAATAACAAGCCTTTAAAAATGAATATACTAATATTGTTTTTATGTAAATAATATGGATTGGATGATGTCGAGAAGATAAAGTACCTTTACTCTTATCCTCCCACTTTTCTATCTATCTATCACCACTAGTTATTTTTAGTAACTTTTTAATCACTTCAACACTCCACACCTAAAATAATGTTAACCATGGTATATATTTTCCTCGGATTTTATAGTAGTTTCCAGCTCTTTTCTACAAAAGATTATAAATAAACTCTGCACGTGTACACTCCCAATAAGTTTTAACAATCATGATTTAAGCAACAACATCTGTGCTTTGAAGATACGTAAATTTGGCTGTCAAAATTTAAAATTCTTATTAATCTAATTCTATTCAACATTAATGACATTATTCCAATTTCAATCTAATTCATTTAACTTAACTTATGTAACATTTATATCATCTATTTTTTTTGTTTACACTAAGAATCCTGATGATGGTATTAAAACATACCGAAATACGTCGAGAGTTAAAATTCAATGGCTGGTTTTCGCCATCGTTTAACATCAAGGAGCATGGGACTATATTCAATATAAGACTTTAAATTACACCATTCCAAAGAAATATTTATGCAAACTTATCCTTAATAATAATTATTATTGCATGATTTGCTAGTCTCGTCTATTTTACTTTTTGACCATTAATTTATATTCTTCTTTTTGATTATAATTGTTTATCAACATATTTTTTGTGTTTATAAATTCATGATTTTTAAATTTACATGCCACTTTATTAAACATTGTAAATACTCTTTCTGACATGCCTCATTGATATGCTTTTAGTAATTAAATAGTACCAATGAGGTAATATTTTTATATTATAATTCATCATTTAAGTAAGCTTACGTCTTATTCTAATAATTTTGAAAATACTAAATTCTATATTCTCAATTTACAACCATCAGTCAATCTTTATAAATAATTTTATCTCGTTCATTTATTTAAAACTTTCTAATTGCCATTTTATTTCAAATCAATTTTATTCTACATTTTTTACCTCAGTTAGGAAAATATTGTCAAACAGCAAATCTTATCACTTTATAATTTTTTGTCAGAATGTTTGTCAATTCTTTTTTATAATTGTCAATGAACTTTTAATGATTAACTCTATATTATTTACATAAAAACAATATTAGTATATTAATTTTTAAAGTCTTATTATTTCTTATACCTCAATTAGTTTGAAAATATTTTTGGGTATCCCAAACATAACTTAAATTTCATATAATTTATTTCTTTTAACTGAGTCATAGGCATTTTTTAAATCTATGTATAGTTGATGAACCGTAATGTTGTATTTCCATTTTTTTCTAATATTTGCCTGATATTAAAAATCTGATCCTTTGTTGATCTATTTCGTAAAAATCTACACTGATGATCCCCAATTATTTCCTCGTTTAATCCCAATGCACTAGGACTTTCTAATCAATGTCATTTTGTTTCCATTCTTCTCTCTACTAATTTTGAACATTCGTTGTAGTTTCTCCTTACTTTTTTTGCATGGACTCATGAAACGTCTATATCCATCAAAATCTTGATTTTAATTTTATTGACGATCACAATACTTTCTCTCCGAGGTGTCTAGAGAAAGTAAAAATCCAAGCGGATGCTTATCGCCAACGTTTTTACTTTCTCTCTACACCTCGTAGAGAAAGTATTGTGATCGTCAATAAAATTAAACTCGAGATTTTGATGGATGTAGACGTTTCATGACTAGGGACACCGACTTTTCGCGAAAAGTGTTTTCAAGAAATGTTTGAAAAATCAATTTCAAAAGCGTTAAAAGCTATTTAAAATTCAAAGAAATCATTATTGCATATTTTCAAGTTTACAAAATAAAACGATAAAGGTATTTATTTACAAGCGAAATCGAAGTTTTTTCACGAAATCTTATTATTCATATTTTAAAACTAAAGTCATGTTTTCTAGACAAAATACCGTTTGTTAGTTAACACGCAAATAACATTAGCTGCAATGTTGATTTCGATTGCTGTAAAATTAATGCAGCAGCGGTCAAGGTCAAATCTATATAGCCTTTACCATGGATGTCAACAAAAATACTAGTCTATATATAAACAGTGGACTCGCAAAGATCGAGCGTAATTTTATTCTTTTCTATGTATACTTGAAAATTATATACCTAAAAACCCATGGGTTTATTGTATTCCGTTTTAAATCTAATGATTAAATATTTATTATGTATTTATTTTGAAAGTTTAAAAGTAATCATGAAATATACTTTTTATTGCATTACCTAAAATTAGACGTTATTTCTATTCCCTTTCAGACAAAAAAAATCTATATATCGAATTAATATTTCTGTTTTTTTTTGCTACTCTTATCTTTGGTTGTTTGTGATCTTTGCAAGCCCTGATGTTTCTAGCTTCCTTTGTGATTTCATTGTATCCATGTTTGTTATTGTGTTATTGTGTATCGGTCTTCATTTATGTTTGGATTTTATATTATATATATAAAAAAAGGTGCAAAAAATATTTTTTTTAATAATTTTTCCAGATTTTATAAAACCATTTTTACGACGAAATTTTGTTTATTTGGATTCTCTATGATGAAGTTCAATTTTTTTGTGACGAAATTTCAAATATTTATTTACCATAATATAGGGTCTCTAGCCCCTGAAACAAAAAAAAGTGATTCTTGCAATGCCGTTTGTCTGTTTTTCTGTCTATACCTTGGGCTAGACCTGAAACTATTTTACCGATCGGGCTATAACTTGGTAGCTGGGATTTTCATAAGTTTCCCCCAAGGGTTTTTGGAATTAGTTATCTAACCATAAATTTAAGAGTAGCTTACTGAAGGGAAAAAAGAGGAAAATTAGAATTTTTTGAAACTTGCCTTAACGATTTTGATTAAATTACACATCTAGACACTGTTTTTCACTAAAAACCAGGTGGCAATTCTCATTTTTTCATGAAAATGACTTTGAGGGTACTTTATATATGGGAAATTTTACAATTTTGATCATTTCTCCACAACTATTTGGAAATACGAAACAACTTACTATTGTAAATTTATATTAATATTATACTATTAAAGATAAAATCTTTTATTCGGAATATATTTTTATAAAACTAATAGTTTCTGAATTATAAGCGATTATATTTACTTTTTAATTCAGGTCTTTGAAAATGAATTTGTTTCTTATGCTCTTTGATGGACATAGATATTACTCTTTTCTCCCTTTTTCTGTAACAGTATTAATTAATTGAAAATTTAATTACTTTTCGAAGTTTTATAATTTTTCATAAATATCCCGTTTGTTTTGTTCATTTGTTATTTCTAAATTAACGTTGTACAGAAAAGTGTTTCCAAATCATGCCGTTCTTTCCAATCCATATATTTATTGATCATTTTAAAAAACCACAAAACTTGCATACATAGGACCACAGTTTAGTCTGATTTCCAGGTGACGGGATGGTCAGGGCTCAACTCCAGCAGAACGTATTGAGTTTTTTTTTCTTAAATGATTTCTTAAGCTTCCCTACATGCAAATGTGAGTACATTTTACTTATATACTTCCTTCCTCGTTACTACCCCATTAGCATAAATCGGCATTGTACGGACAAGGTGTAATCAAAGATCAAAATATAAAACATTTATACCCGCCTCGGTGGCGTAGTTGACTAACGCGCCAGTCTTGTTGAGCCAGACCACCGAGAACAGTGAGATCGAGGTTCGAATGGTTTTCCACTCTCCCTCCACACAAATGCGGGTTCACTTCCTCTAAATTCAACCTTCCAAATTCCTAATACATTAGTATAATTAGTACTTAAGCGTATAACACGAACGGGTAGTAAGACGTGGTGATAAAAAAAATTAAATCATTTATAAAATCATGTGTGGATTAAGCCACCCGATTTGTACAGTAATTATTAACTAAAATTAATTATCATGTATACATTAGGTCGAAGAAAACATGTTTACTTTCAACACAAATGCAAGAAACCAACTTAAGCTCGGGTTGGTATGCTACGCACGCACAACTTGAACACCAAAATCTTTCCCAAAACTTACCTTTTAGTTCATCCATCATTTTACGCCACCACATGTAACGCTTCCAAAACTAATGTAGCTCTATTCAAAACAGTTTGAATGAATACGTCGGGAGGTATTTTAGGAAGAAAGTTTCTTCTAATATGAGACGGTTTCTTCGTGCGTGGCACACGGTAAGAGAGAAAAGGGTGGAAAATAACCAGCTCTAGCGAGGCCTTTCAGTACTAATCCACCTTCACCGACCTCGGTGAATGCACGATGTATTGTACACTAAAATATTAAATATATACATCATATTTGAAAAGGCAGATATAAATTATTAAAAATACATTACAGTAGACCACCCCTTGATGACCCCCTCCACCCCCGATCTTGCGACCGACTTAAACGTTATGAATACTCCCCCTCTTACCAGGGGTGGACCCAGAGGGAAGGGGATGAATAGGGTATTTGACCCCCCTTATTACTAAAACATCAAATAATTGTAATATAGTATTAACACTTTTGAAGTCAAACTATAATATAGAACACAGTGCTCCCAATATTATCAATAAAAAAAAAGGACAGAAATAATTGTTTTGGTGAATTATTCTTTTTCCTTTTCCCCCTCCACATTTCTCCCGACCTGTCCCACAAAGTAAATTTCTAGGGGCAACATTGTATCTTGCGATAAAACTCGCTTATGCCACCCCGTTATGAACGTGCTTTAATTCAATTGGTGCTTGGTTGAATGGGAAAGTTAAATATCATCTGTCTTACGATCACGTGACCTCCAAGGTGGGAAATCTTGAACTTAACTCTTCAGGTGACTGAAGGACAGGTCATCCAGATTCTGAAAATATGGATGATCAACTGAAGTGCTCATGATTTTAAAGGAATTTTCCAGGAATGTTTGGAATTTTTTACATGCTTAAGATTTTTAAATACATTTACTTTTTTTAGTATTAAATATTTGTTTTTACTTAATAAATGTTTTTAAATGCATTTATTTGTGTTTTATTTATTTACACTTTATTTCGTTGGTAAATTTTGGTATCTTATGTTGTAAAATATAATAATAGAGAGGTTAAAAATAAACAGACCGGGTGATTAATAGAGAAGTTCTAAGTATACTCAATGAAAAGAGGTGGTTCTATGAAGAAGGATAAATGGATGGGTCATATGATGAGTATAAACGGCCAAATGAGTGTTGTCATAGAATTTAAGGGGGAAGAGAGGAGTAAACCAGGAAAACCATGACTGTAACTTATTGATTATCTTAAACAAGGTAAGAATTTAGAATCTAGAAAAATAATCTGCTAATAGCACATACTGGAGGACTCAATTTGTACAAGGCAACGGACCTGTTGAAAGTCAGAACAACTAATAACAACATTAACAACTTGAATAGTGTTTTCTATGAGAAGTGAGTAGTGTGTTTACAACAAACAGTTCGGCTGTGTGGTATCAAGCTTGAATTTAACATGGAGAGTAAGGACTCTAAATACTGGCACATTAAGAATATATACATACAAAGTTGTGTTTTCATTCTATTCCATTAGATAAATGCTGGTGCATTTTGTTAAAAACTTCTCTTCTTCAGATAGGCTGGATAAGTTTTCCATCCACGCCGTCTTACTCGTTTGGGCTATCAACATTTTTATTATATTAATGATGTGAAGATGAGTAGGCCTGAGGTATAATTTATAGGACATGTGTCCTCATTTGCATGGAGAGAGCGTGGGAAACAATTTATTAAAGACCATCTTTGGTACACCTAGTAGAGATTCAGACCCAGACCTCCCCATCATCAGCCAACCACGAGCTTGATGTTTGGTTCGATGCAGTAATAGATCATTAAGTTTGCTTGGATCCCCAGTTCTTTTTCCAAAAAAGGTTTACAAAATAATAATGTTAAGTTAATTATAATTTTAAATAAACAGATTAAAACCAATTCCATCAATTTGTCTCAAAATTTAAACAAAGATGTAGACGTGTTTCATCAGCAAGCTCAGAAAGGCCTGGAGAAATGTGTAAATATGGTGGGTAGTCATAAATTAAGAGCACAATAAATTAATACTAGTAGATACGTGAACAATAGACCTTGCGCCCTCCATTAATAAATTAATACTAGTAGATACGTGAACAGTAGATTTTGCACCCTCCATTAATAAATTAATACTAGTAGATACGTGAACAGTAGATTTTGCACCCTCCATTAATAAATTAATACTAGTAAATACGTGAACAATAGACCTCACACCCTCCATTAATAAATTAATACTAGTAGATACGTGAACAATAGATCTTGCGCCCTCCATTAATAAAAATACTAGTAGATACTTGAAGAGTAGATCTTGCGCCCTCCAATAATAAATTAATACTAGTAGATACTTGAAGAGTAGACCTCACACCCTCCACTAATAAATTAATACTAGTACATTATATTCATAGAGAATAACCCTGGTTCCCGTGGTTCAAGGGGTCACTGTTGCAATACATGCATACACAAACAATCCAATCCTGAGTACTTATTCGATTGCTTAGAATTTTATATTCAAATTACTTGAGATGAGCTTTCAAACAACATATCTTTTGAGCAGCCGCCATATTGAAACAAATAACTAGATCGAAAAATCATGTGAACGTTGTCCCTGCCAAATTTTATTAAAATTGTTCAATGCATCTGACAGTTATCGTGGAACAAATATTCGGACAGACAGACAGACAGACAAGTGACAAATGATCAAGTTATAACAGGCCTCACCCGCTCCGCTCTTTCAGTAGATTAGACTGCCAATTACGGCGTTCGAATCTTGGTCGAATGTACTTAGGGTGGTTTTTCCAAAATGGTTCTCCAATCGCCCTTCAGGCTAATTTAGATACAATTCCTATTAAAAAAATATAGCCTCCCTAAGCCCTAAAACCATTAGCGTAATTATTACGTCATATAGGTATAACCCGAACGGGGTGCTAGTGAGCGTGAGTTTAGGGCAGTATTTTCGAAGTTTTTATATGATAAACATTTTTTGGCAAAAATAAACAAAATATTTCTTCTATAGAAACATAAAGTTTAGTTTTCCGCACATGCTAATATAAACAGTTCTTTAATATCTGTCAAGGGTGTCCTGGAATTTAGTGACAACTTTTTCTCTGCATTTAAAAAGTTTGTCACCAAATGCCGCTATGCTCATGAGAGATATTCAAGAACTCTTGAGATTAGCATGTGCAGAAAACTAAACTCTATGTTTCTAAAGAATAAATATTTGATCTATTTTTGCCAAAAAATGTTTATGCTATAAAAACTGCAAAATTAATGCACTACACTGGTGCTCACTAGCACCCCACCTTAAGACGCGGTGCTAAAAAAAAATAAAAATACTGCTTCGCTACGCTCGGTCAATTAACTACCATCTCGTAGTTCAGGGTTATAGAAAAATACTGGTATTGTTATTATTCCAAATTAGATGATGACATTGGTAGTACGGGTGTTGTATTATTCCTAATTAAATTATGACATTGTCAATACGCTTTCGTAGATATAGTTAGTTACCTCTCTAGCTGTCAATTCAGGCCTTCTGTATGAAAATCGGATGTAGATTGGATTGTTGAGAACTTTTTAAATTTTTAATATTATAGATTTTAGTCTAGGGTTGGCGTAGAAGTTTACACTCCTAGCTCTTAACTTGGGAGGCCAGCTTTGAATCCCGACCCAGTGGTATAGCGTTATTAAGTCATATTTTTAGTTTACCACTCTTTCTCCAGGCGAATGCTAGAGAGTATTATTACAATTTTCGATGTAATTATGTATGGATGAAGAAAGTATAGTTTTAGTGGAAGTGTACTCTCATTCACTTAGAGAGAGAATGGGAAATCATTTGGTAAACAAACACTTCAAACCCAACAAGAGTAACGCCTTTGTCCACGTGTCCATCGGTGTGGGTCTAAGCACGCTAAGCGCCAAAATAAATATGCTAAAAGATTTATACAGTCACTTACTAGAACCAAATGAAACATAATCCCCCTTAGCCCTCCTTTCCCCTTTACTTCCCCTCCTCGCCATCTTTGTCCCCCTGGATAAACTCCCCATATTCCCTCGGAATTGTTTACAGAGTTTCCAGGCGTCATTGTCTACTGAATTCACCCAATTAAGCTCGGTGAAAGGCTCGTTACAGTAATATTCAGTTGGAGTTAGAGGAAGCGAGAAACTTTCTGCCTTCCCTTCTCCCCCTCCCTCTCCTTCTAACTCACTCAAACCTAACCCTCGGTTCTCCTCCCAACATCAATTTCGCCGAACTAAAATTTTGAATCGTTCATCGTGACTTCAATACCAGATAAGTTGTCACCACTGCTCAGCTATACGTGGTTTCACAAACCACCAGATCGAGTATTATTCTAGTGCAAATGTGACTCGAACTGATTTAGTTATGAGCATGGCCTGGGTTTTGATGACATCATATTTTTGTTGGTTAGTCACATATTATGCTTATAAGTACATAAACTCTGTTCATGATCCCCTAATTGTAGAAATGTAAATTTTAATTTTTTTTGCTAATTTTTTAGTCAATTTTAGGCATTTTTGAGTTATTTTAAGGCATTTGTGTTGAATAAGTACATTTTTCAATACTATCGATATTTTATAAATGAATAACTTTTTAATTACTCATTTGTCGGAATGAGAAGATAATGTAGATTGTATGCCATGACCTTTGTATTCTCTTTACTTGTCTGACTGTACAATACACATTACCGGTGAGACATTTTGTCTAGAGAGGGTTGCTTTGGAAAGGGGTAAGCTTTTATTTCTGAAGTAGATATTTTGTAGATCAATACCATATTTCACATAATGCAAGAGTTTATTTGTTAAAGATTTCACTAAATTGATATGTTACAGTCAATTTGATAAATCAGGTTAAATCACCGGATTTTATGTATAGTAACCAACAGTTCTGGTGAATGTGATACTTTTTTATGTTGTAGTCAAATTATTCACATTAATGTGTTATTATGCATGATAACCAGCACCCTCTGGTTAAAGTGATAAATCTCACGTTTGTACAAGCTTGAACCTATCTTGAGTCCCTCCCTGAGTCATATGTGACGTCTGTTGTGCGTATCAATTGAAGTCAATCTTTTATTGGGTGCGGACATGTGGTGTGATCTTGATATGGAATCTGTTCGTTTAACCTAGCCTAACCTAACCTAGCCTTCAAAATATTATAATTTATCAATTCAGCCAAACCTGTTTTGTCGTAATGTAAAATAACTGTTTAAAATAATAAATTGCATGTATTTAATCACATTAACCACTAATTTCGGTTACTTTGGAAAATAACCGGTCTTTATACATAGTAACTAGTATATTATTTTAACGGTAACGGACACATTTCAGTTTACATTAGGTATGTTAGAATATTTGGATATAGAGTACTATTATAGACGATTAGATGTACCATTACAAAGTTCTATTAAAATGTTTAAGTAGGCATATATTCTTAAAAAATATATTATAATATCGAAATTTATTTGGTAAAATTAAATAATTTTCAAAAAATAATTGACTCATTTTTTCCCCAAATAATATTCCAGTCAAAAATTGGAAGCCCATGCATAATTTAAAGGGACCTTTTTTATGACTGAAATTGAAAGCTTAGATCATAAGAATAAAATTAAGCCTGGCACTAATTTTTCTATTGGTGGCTTTCGGCCGCCAACTTGAAAAACGGTGGACGTCTTTATTTATTTAGTGTTACATTAATATCTCATGAACAAATATACCTAGATGAACTCACTTTTTTTATTTGGTTTTATTTTACTCCCTCTTAGATGTTTGATTGTGTTTGTCAAGAAAAACATATTTTCGATGGATTTAAAAGTAACTACTAGATATTTTAGTAGCCTATTTATTCCCATTGCAATTTAAGAATAAAACATATGTTTTTAATATTTCCGTTATCGTTTAGTGTAATATTCAATTTCTTGAATTAATTAAATTATTTTCATCACAAATAAAATAAAACAGCATAATATTATGAACATAATTATGTTACACCATCAATATCAAGTCTGACTTTTAACATTAAGTCCATCATCTTGAAATTATTTAAAAAACCCAAATCTACATCATCATTTTAATCCTCCATATCAGTTTCTTCTTCTGTAGCTGATTTGCCATCAAGTTCTACCTCAATAAATTCAGCTTCTTTTTCTTCTTCGGGAAGATCAAACAGAATTGTTGGTACTTCTTCTTTCATATGCGTTATCTGACTAACATACCTCCTTGAGTTTTCCATCTATAATCGGTTGCTTTTAATCTCTTCCCTATTCTTGCGTTTTTGTATTCAAATGCTTTAAGATAGGCTCTCAGGCTATGCTGATTAAATCAGTCATCAGCTGAAGGCAGTTTTGCAGAATTACAGCCATTCAGGTGACGCCACTTTCGACCCCGAGCATCACACAATTTGTTGCTTAAAGGATCACTGTAGAGTAACCGTGTAGTGAAAAGCTTTAGCTCCTCATACAGCTCATCGTTCAATCTATGTTCTTCATTGACTCCAAAATTTGCCATAGTTTTTAGGACATTTTCGTTCTCTTCCTTGAGAATGGTTTTCATTGGCTTCGTTTTTCCACATCCGAAAAAAAACTTCAACAGTATCTACTCCTGTGAATGTGAATAGATCAACAGTGGCAGATGATACTATCTTATTTGGAAATAAATTACGATATCAAAGAAACACGGTGGCTCTCCTGACTTATTGCTATACATATACATCTTCTGGCCCGTTAAAAATCTTATGTACGATGCCGAAACCCACACATCTGTGTCTTCGAAGTCAAAAACAAGATTCGTATCATCCTTTATCTGTGCAGCATGGTAGAAAGCTCTAGTGTGAGCTTCACTAGGCAATCGTGCCTCAAACTGTTGCACTGGCTCACCAGTTTTAACATTGATACAGCCATTGTTCTTTGAGAAGAACTATGGTACATGGTGCTCATAATCATGCAATTCATTGTTTAAAGGGCTAACCAATTTATCCATGTACTGTCCTAAATTGCAGCACTTAATCATTGGTCAAGAACATATATATATATATCGTACACTAATATACATACTGGTCTACTAATGTATAAATCTCCATGTGTTACATAGCACGTCTCGGATATATCATGGAACAAGACCAGCACCATCAGAAGGGCTACCCTCCCTCGTCGTTCTGAGAAAACTGCACTTGACCGGTCCGAGCATCGACAGCAAATGAATGCAACGTGCGGCCTGCTCGTCGTTCGGAGCCTCGTTGGTTTGAACCTACGACATAGATCCCATCAAAAGGGATCCCCCCCCTCCTTTCCTTCCCATGATTCTTTGCGTTCAAGCACTATAAAGCGCCATGGCTCGCTAGCCAAAGACACGATTACAATTATTCATCACCACAAGGATAAACGACGCTCTCCGACGTCCGTACTTCAACTCAACTACATGCAACCAAGTGACTATATTATCCACCGGTTACGTAGAGAGGCGCCAAAAAGCAATACCACCCGGGCACGAAATTTACCTCAGGCCGCCCCTGACTCTACCTGTATTAAAAACAGTGGTGTAGTCGTAAATTTAGCAGTGCCGAAACGCAAGGTCGTAGCAACCCCAAAGTTGAAGTGGGGTTTAGGGACCCCCAACCACCGTAGGCGAAAGGCTTGTACAAATTTAAGTGCCTCTAAAAGCTATTTGGAGCATCTTTTAATGATTACTGAGGCAGAAACTTACTTAACGCACTTCCCCTAAAATTCTAGGAATTCGCATAGAGCACTGTAAATTTCATCAGAATGTATAGATTAATATTATGAAAAAAGTTTTAACATAATATTGATATAAAATCAATTAGTTAACTTGGAATTGCAAAGTATAAAACTTTACTAAATTTTTTTTTTAATATTTTGCCACGAAAATCCGTGCCAGAATGGCGTTCACCTGCGTTCCCACTCCACTACACCCCTGATTAAAAAGTATATATATATGTTATAGCTCAAAACTTATTGGTTTTATTAAAAAAAGATTTTTACATTTCATAGTACTACAACTTTAAAATAAGCTATTACGAGTCTTAATAGTTACGGAGAAATGATGAAAATTTTAAAATCTTCCCTATGTAATATCCTCAAAGTCATGTTCATAAGAAAATGAAAATGTCCATCTTGTTTATAATGATAAACTGTGTTTAGATATCAAATTTAATCAAAATCATTAAAGTGAATTTCGATAAAATATATTTATTCTCTTTTTTGCCTTTCAATAAACTAGCCTTAAATTTAGGGTTAGATATCAAATTCCAAAAACCCCTTGGGGCCTGATGTAAGCTCCAAATAAATAGTTTTAGCCCAAACGGTAAAATGGTTTCGGTTCTAGCCCAAACTAAGGTACAAACAGTCAGATGAAATTGCGGAAACAACTTTTTTTGTTTCAGGGGGCTATGAAACGTCAACATTTTTCAAAATCTCAGTTTCAAATTTTTGACGATCACAATATTTTCACTCTGAGGTGTCGAGACAAAGTAAATATTAGTTTACAAAGTTTAGCTACCCACAGCTGTTGCTTGCCGTTGGTTTGATCGTCATTGATGGGGAGGTCAAGGTTCGAATCTCATCTGCGTGAACTGAGGATGGTTTTCCTGTTATATATATATACATTTAACGGTTTTTCACAAGTGATTTATCACTCTGGTTTTCCCATCTTTACTCTATGCAAATGCAGGTTCACTTCCTCTTAGCTACCTTCCTCATCTCTACACAATCAGATTAAGCCGTTAATAACATGTGTTCTGAACGTAGCAATAAAAAAAGCAAAGACTTGGTTTTGGATATGTTATAATCATATTATAGTAATAAATTAATTATTTTAAATGGAAACATGGTTTAGCGAGCTTTATTTAATTCCGATTTTTTTTTAGATCATAAAATACAATGTTCTTGTTAGTATGGTTTTCGAAAAAAGTTAACAGTAGGGCCTATTTGTAAAGTGAAGTAGGCGTACAGTACGTAAATTATATTTAATTGAAATAAAAATTTTAAAATTGCAATTTTTCACCAACTTTGGCCACATTTTTCTAACTCATTAATTTTTTAAAGATATTTCCAATTTTTTTTATCAGCCTATCACCTAGAAAAAAGTGTGGTTTTCACTTTGGTTTTTTTATCTTCTGTACAAACAAATTGTGGTGCACTTATTTTAATTCTAACCTCCTTATAGCATGTATTTAAATAACTAGCGTAAGTAGTGACCGTAAAAACTATGTCACTAAAAAAAACCAAAAGAAATGGCTGTATTTTAAGTATAGAGAATAAAATATATATTTATATATTCTTACAGTAATAGATAAAATAAATAAAATGTCACAATTTACTGTAGGTAATGATTTTCTGAGAACGCTCAGAAACATTATACTTTGACAGGGATTCGACTCTGGAAGTCATTCTACAAACCCCGAGATTTCGGCTCAAAACTCGGCATCACTCCTTGGAGAGAGATAATAACGGTGATAGCTTGTCTTGTTGAGTAGTAAGCAACAAAGTTGAAAGGACTGGGGGTTGGGGGGTGTCTGTCTGTGGAATGTAAGGACACTCTGAAAAAAAGGAGTTAAAATAGAGGGGGTGAGAGGGATCGGTGGGTTGATTGCTATAACTACAGCAGCGCACCTCTAGTGAGGTGATAATACATGGAACTACTTGGACGAGAGATTTGCAAAACCTCGAGATGTCCATCCGAATATTAAGGGTAATTTATTAAGGTACAGAAAGAAAAATACTCGATTTTCTCAGAACTCACTCTAACAATTTTGATTAAATCTTGTATCTGAGTATTGCTTAACATTATAAATAAAATGGCTACACTCATTCTCCCATTAAAATTACTTTAAGGGTACCTTACAACAAATAAATCTCTCATTTTTATCATATCTCAGCAACTATTAGAGATACAAAATATTTATTATTGTAAAGTTGTAATACTATTCAAAATTAAAATATTTTATTTGAAATATTTTTTTAAACCCATCAGTTTCTGAGATATAAGAAAATATATACTTTTATGGCACTATGACATTTGAATTTACTGTTATCATATTATTTGAAAGATGGATGATTATTAAATGTTTTAAAGTAACATTTCAACTTTAATTTTTATTTTATTTTCAAAATTACCGCTAACAAATCATACCAATGAATGATTAAAATCTTAAAATTTACTAGACAAATAATAAGACTAAATGCCTACTTGTTTGGTTTAATTTTTATCTGACCACTATGAAAGCTACAGGAAATACTTTTACATATTCATACGTCAAGTCCCTTTTGACATTTACTATCACTACCTGTAGATGACACTAATATTATAGTTAAACTTATCAATGCTGACCACAAAGAGTATTTTGTGTTTTTTAAAAGACCCTTCCTATGAATATTGGAGTATATCACTATTTTGTCTCTGAAATCTTGGGACCAGATATAAACTTAACTTGACTGGTTATTTATCTAAGGAATGAGTTCTTTCTAATCAGATTTAATTGTTTTCTTTGAATAACCCAATAACGAGGCATTCACTCTAAGATGAGGGCGCGGGGACTGATCAATTAAGGACATTTTGTTTCAAGTGCTTCAGTTCCAGGAAGACCCAACATTTTCAAATTCGAGTGAGTATTGTTTGAAGAGGAGACCTACAGGTCGAGTTAGACGATCGGTTAGCACCCATGTCTCTGGAAGAGGTGACTGGGATTTGAACCCAACCAGTCTCGATCCTTCCAAATATTGATTTCCAATCCTCTCTTCAGGTGACAGCTGATGGTATACACATACCTATCAATTACACTAATATTGTAGGAATAAGAAAGGTACAACTTTGGTGAAATGTACTCGGATTTTCTTGGAGGGGGATTGAGAAAACATTTAGGTTAAAAACAATCACAGTAGCCTACACCTGACCAGGACTTGAACCCCGAACTCCCCGTCATAGTCAATCCAGTCTATTGCGAGAGTGACTCCTTGGACCATATACTAGGGATGAGGAAGACTAGACTAAAGAGAAAGTGTACCCAAATTTGCAAGGAGATAGAGTGAAAAAACATTAAGTAAATACTACCCTCAGTACAAACCACCGGGATTCAAATCCTGATCTCCCCGTCATCAGCAGTCAAAACTTAAATTTAAACTTAAATTTACAATTAACGTTAGTCGGTTTTGAATTTTTATTTTCCAATATGGTGAGGGTGGGAATATGAGCCCCAACACGTGCTGGTAATATGAGCCCCCTGTGAAGGGGCCCATATTACACACTGAAAGGCTTTTTTTAACCCTTTAAGGACTGTTGACGCGTATACGCGACTGCATTAAAATACCCATATAGCCTACTGTCGCGTAAACACGTTTTCGAATTTTAACGGCAGAGTAAGCCTACTATCGTCGTGCTAACGCGACCGGTATGATCTTTCACCATCATGTGCTGCAGTCTATTGGCTTTAAAATGAACTATTGTGTTCATAGTTAATTTTAAAGCCAATAGATAACTATGAACACCATAGTTAATTTTAAAGCCAATAGATATGTTCAAGATTGCAAACACGATGAAAACAACTCACCAGCAACAAGTGCCGTGCGTAAATAATAACCTAGTCTGTGCATGTATTCTACTTTTTGGAATGTTAGTAGTCTACCTAAAAGGTTAATATTTGTTACAGATGCCACGAAAAGAACTGGGACCACGCAAAAAATCAAAAAGAAAAGCATGGAATAAAGAAGATATGATAAAGGCGATCAAATCCTTAGCACAAAAAGAAATGGGTTTAAAAAAGGCGGCAAAAACCTTTTCGGTACCTAGAGCTACGCTACAAAGACTTGCTCGTCTTGAAGTACCTCCTGAAACAGCTGTTTCCATTAAATTGGGGCGAAAGCCAATTTTGTCAGATGAAATGGAAAAGGAACTAGTGCATTATTTACTTACTATGGAGAGAAAGTTCTATGGCCTGACTAGAAATGACGTGCGACGATTGGCTTACCAGCTATGTGAGAGAAATGGGGTGCGTCACCCATTCACTGCGGATGAAACTGCAGGGAGAGCCTGGTACGATCACTTTCTGAACCGCCATAAACAAGTTCTATCAGTTTTAAAACCCACAGCAACTTCATTTTCACGAGCTAATGGATTTAATCAAGCCGCTGTCAACGGGTTTTTTGATATTCTTGAAGCAGAGTTTGAAAAACATGTCTACCCAGCAGATCGAATATTTAATGTGGACGAGACAGGAATTTCAGTCGTGCAAAGTAAAGTCTCTCCTGTAGTTGGTCTTAAAGGTAAACGCCAAGTGGGCGCATTAAGTGCTGCTGAGAGGGGATCCCTTGTAACAGTTGTGTGTTGCATGAGCGCAGGAGGGGTTTTTGTGCCCCCTATGATGATTTTCCCCAGAAAAAATATGACTGAAACACTAATGAAGGGGGCCCCACCTGGTGCTATTGGAAGATGTCACCCATCTGGTTGGATTCAAGGTAATTTGTTCACTGATTGGTTCAAGCATTTCCTGGAAAAAACAAAACCCACAGCAGAAGCTCCCATCCTTCTAGTTCTCGACGGGCACAATACCCACACAAAAAATATTGATATTATTGAACTTGCCCGAGCGAATCATGTGTCTATCGTTAGCCTACCCCCCCCATACAACACACAAACTGCAGCCCCTTGATCGGTCATTTATGGGACCTTTAAAGCACTATTATAGTGAGAATATACGTCTATGGATGCGCCATAATGAACGACCCCTTGGACCATATGACATCGCAGAGATCTTCGGAAAAGCTTACTTAATGTGCCAAACTGGAAGCATAGCTGTCAATGGATTTAAAGTGACCGGAATTTACCCCTGCAATCGCCATATATTTAGTGACATTGATTTTGCTTCCTCCGGTGTCGAAGTGGAAGATACATTGATTCTTCAAGCAAGCAAAGGTAGGAGTCATCCAGCAACCATCACATCTCCTTCAAGCATTGCAGGCGATGTTCAGGATATAGCTACTCCACAAAACAGCCAAAACTCTTCTGTAACGAAAACAGATTCCATTCAGCATAAGTCAGGTGCTAAAGATTTAAAAGAAGCTGGTCCTTCGGGTTCGGCTTCTTTGTCAAATAGTCCATGCGCTAAAGATTTAAAAGAAGCTGGTCCTTCGGGTTCTGGTTCTTCGTCAAATAGGCCATGTACTGGAGCTTCTGTTTCACCTAAAGATATTTGGCCCATCCCCAAGCCTAAGAAAAGAATGACTAATAAAGGTCCCAAACCTTCAAGGGCGGCTTTAATAACTTCTTCCCCGTATAAAGTTGCTTTAGAGTCATATGTAGAAAAAAAGAAGAACATTCCGAAACTGACAAAAGGGAGGATGCGAGTAAAAAAGGAGGGGCTAAAAATACTAAAAAAATCCTGCAAAAGAAAGTTGCCAATAGACCTAACTGAAGAGGAGTCCGACGGAGATTCTACTCACTCTACTGATTCAGGGGAGTCAGTTCTAGATGCCATAATCGGGGTTAACCCGCCTGAAGACGACGACGCAGTTTGCCTATTTTGTGGAGGGATGTATTCTGAAGATACGAGGGGTGAACTGTGGGTGCAATGCTTAGTGTGTGAAATGTGGGCACATAATGAATGTACTGGCTGTGAAAAAGACACGTACATTTGCGATTTTTGTAAATAAATATTATGAAGATAATTTTTTTATGGATAAAAATAATTTTGATTTAGTCTATCTATAGGGTCTAGTACAACCTTTAAAACCCTATGAAACACTTATTAGACCCTATATCTATTTTTTAAACTACTTTTCAATAGTTAAATTGGTTTTACAGTAATTGTATCAATAAAAATACTTGTCTAATACTTGTAGAATGGAGTTTTATTGATTTTTATCTTGGGGCCCATATTACCAGCACAAAATGATTTTTCACAAAAGTGTCTAATTTTACAAAATAATTTTTATAAGTTGACATATAGCCAATACATGAATATTACTTCAGGATATATTAAAAAACATATAAAAGTATATTTTCAGTAACTTTCAAGCTCAAATAACTCAATTTGTAAATCTTTTGGTCAAAAAACAAAGTGGGGGCCCATTATACCACCTTTGCCTCTATTTGTAACGATGTATCAAATTAGTTTCTTCATATTATCTTATTATCGCTATTAGGCAAATATTGCGTTTTCTACGAATCTCGTTCTTTTGTGGAATAATTTTTTGAGCTTATTAATGTCTATTTTTAAACATGGTTTTTAAAATGTATTAGTTTACATATTTGGTTTGAAATTATCATGGCTATCTTTATTGTAAAAGAATAAACTAGGCCTATACAAAGAGTGCAGCCAGATGATTTTTTATCAGTGTCTTAATACCTGTTCAGTTTATACAAATATTTGATAATTACTCTAGGGGGGTAGGGATGAAAAAATGAGGAAGGAAGCATTTGCATGGAATGAGAATGGGAAACCATTTAGGAAAAAACCACCCTCAGTAGATCTGAGCGGGATTTAGAACCCGATGTCCTCGTCTTCAGCAGACCAGTCTAACAGGGGAATGACACCTTAGAACATTCAGCCACTGAAGCGGGTCAGTCCAACATTGAACATCCTAATTCGATATAGTTTTGAAATCTTTCCGCCCGCAAGAGTTATTCGAACACTTCTAAATGTTCTAGAAATCTAAACTTTGTAACTCCGATAGGTCTTCAGATATTGTCACAGGAACCGTATTAGTATTAGAAAGTTAAACATGCAATTATGACCTTAGTGAAACATAGGCTTATTTGGTGGTAGAGTGTGGTGAGGGGCCATTGTTTGGGTTTTAAAATGAGATAAATCTTTATTTAGTTAAAATGACCGACCGCTACCATCGCCCGTAGTGTAGCATGTCAGATATGGTATATCCACGCTTAAATATCTTATGCGAAGTGATGTTTAGATACTATAAACACCATGAGATGTGCAACAAGCTATTTAAAAACTCGTCCTCTTAAAGTTAATAATCAAATATCTAATAGTTCAGAAATAATCCACCGTTAATTTAAAATACATTTAAAAATTAACTACCGTAAGATAAAGAGTAATTGGAACCGCTAGATAAAAATGTAACTATCTTATAGTTTAGAAAGTATTCAGTCGATCGTATTGAAATATTTTTACGTTATTCTACAACAAATTATTAAATAAAATATAAAAAATCAAACACTTGCTGTTAATATATTTAGAAAAGTTGATTAATCTAAATTTATAAGTTAAAACCGCTTTTGAAGGATATATAATTAATAAAAGTACAATTTTTTAGATCACAAGACAATTATAATCAGTTTTGTTTGGATAAAAGTTGGTTTGAAAATGTGCAGGTATATGTTAATATAACCTTGTGCTTAACATCTTGTTCAGGTCTGAACTATTCACTGAGGAGAGTACAGTCATGTGTTAATATAACCTTGTGCTTAACATCTTGTTCAGGTCTGAACTATTCACTGAGGAGAGTACCGTCATGTGTTAATATAACCTTGTGCTTAACATCTTGTTCAGGTCTGAACTGGTCATTGAGGAGAGTACAGTCGTGTGTTAATATAACCATGTGCTTAACATCTTGTTCAGGTCTGAAACGGTCACTGAGGAGAGTACAGTCGTGTGTTAATATAACCTTCTGTTTAACATCTTGTACAGGTCTGAACCAGTCACTGAGGATAGTACAGTCGTGTGTTAATATAGCAATCTGTTTAACATCTTGTACAGGTCTGAACCAGTCACTGAGGAGAGTACAGTCGTGTGTTAATATAACCTTCTGTTTAACATCTTGTTCAGGTCTGAACTAGTCACTGAGGAGAGTACAGTCATGTGTTAATATAACCTTGTGCTTAACATCTTGTACAGGTCTGAACCAGTCACTGAGGATAGTACAGTCGTGTGTTAATATAGCCATCTGTTTAACATCTTGTACAGGTCTGAACCAGTCACTGAGGAGAGTACAGTCGTGTGTTAATATAACCTTCTGTTTAACATATTGTAGAGGTCTGAACCAGTCACTGAGGAGAGTACAGTCGTGTGTTAATATAAATATGGTTAGCCTGGAGGTCTAATAATATGCACACAAACATACACAAATATCTATAAAATCAAATAAAAATACTATTATTAATTGTTTATTGCTTTACAAATGGATACCAAAGTTTTTGCAACACACAACTTTTAAACTACAGTCCAATTTTCATATAAGGAGCCTATTAGAAAACTCAACATACTTTCTAATGCCAACATTAATAATAAATATTATTTTATAGGTGTTGATAATACCATCAAAAGTCATCTGAAGATCACATGTCTCGACGTATGAATGCATGAAAGTAGATCTAGAACTTTTCTAGCTGTCATATAATAAAATTTTACGGAATAGTTTAGCGATGTCAGTAGGCTTATATCTCACTTAAATATAAACCTCATATCTTATTACAAATATAGTGTTTTACTTATACCATTATTTAGAATTTTATTTCGTGCATTTTATTTAAATATAGTAAAATAAAATGTTTTAATTATTTTTATAGCACCGCGTTTTACTACCAGTCCGGGTCATACGCTTATGTACTAATTTCGCTAGTAGTTTTATGGATTAGGAAGGTTATATTTAGAGGAATTGTACCCTCATTTGCGTTAGTGTAAAACCTTTTGAAAAACAACCTTCAAAACGCCCTACCAATATTTGAACCTCGACCTCCCCGTTATTGGCAGTCTAGTCTACTTCGAGAGTAGCACCTTAAACCACGCAGCCACCGAAGTGGGTAATGTTTTATTTATCAAGTTAATTGATCATAATATGTAATATGTAGTAAAATCAGAAGCCTAAGATCTGCTGAACTGTACTGGAAAGCACGTGAATAAAATTATGGTCTAGTCTAGTTTGCCAGTGCCGGGGAGGTCAGGGTTTGAATCCCATCGGATGTACTTAGATATTTTTACCGAATGCTACTTAATATTCCTCCATAAAAATGTGGGCACATTTCCTCGCAAATTGTACCTTTCTTATCTCTATCCGAATGGCGTAAATATGTAGATAAATTGGACGGGTAGTAAGACGCAAAGCAATGAAGGCGAAATCCATCATCCCTTCGTGGTTTCTTTCGCCTGCACTTCACTTAGGCTTACCTCAACGTCTGCTAGTTAAAAATAATGTAGCCATGTCATTTCTGAACGTTTTATAATTTAACAGAGTGCAACTTCGTTTATCGACGACTGATAGTTGAACAGAATGCAGCTCTATTATTCCTAAGCGTCTGTTAGATTAACAAAATTAAATTCTATCATTCCTAAACGTCTGGTATATGACCATAATGCAATTTTATTATTCCTAAATAGCTGCTAGATTAACATAATGCAATTCTGTCAATCCTAAACGTTCACTAAAATAACAGAATAAAATTGTCATTCCTAAAGATCTGCTACTATGCTAGATTGAGATAATGCAGTTCTGTCATTTCTAAACGTCTGCTAGATTAACATAATACACCTTTGTCATTCCTAAACATCTACTAGATAAACATAATGCAACTCTGTCATTCCTAAACGTCTGGTATATTATCATAATGCAACTCTGTCAATCCTAAACATCTGCTAGATTAACATAATGCAATTCTGTCAATCCTAAAGTCCGCTAAATTTGCAGAATACAACTCTGTCATTCCTAAGCATCTGCTAGATTATCTAAATGCAACTATGTCATTCCTAAACATCTGCTAGATGGGCTTAATGCTGTTCTGTCATTCCTAAACTTCTGCTATATTAACAGAATACACCTCTGTAATTCCTAAACATCTGTCAGATTATCATAATGCAGTTCTGTCATTCCTAAACTTCTGCTATATTAACAGAATACACCTCTGTAATTCCTAAACATCTGTCAGATTATCATAATGCTGTTCTGTCATTCCTAAACTTCTGCTATATTAACAGAATACACCTCTGTCATTCCTAAACTTCTGCTATATTAACAGAATACACCTCTGTAATTCCTAAACATCTGTCAGATTATCAGAATGCAGCTCTGTTAATCATAAACATTTGCTAGATTAACATATTGCAATTCTGTCATTCCTAAACATCTGTTAAATTAACAGAATGCAAAGCTGTCACTCCTCAACCTATGCTAGACTAATAGTATAAACTAGGGGAGTAATATTCTACACTTGCCATCTCACGAGGCCCGTGGTTGTAACAATACCACATTAAAAAAATAAAGTAACAAAAACTGAGTGGCCTGCTTTATCCCATTAGTACAACTTTTTGACGCTAAAAAAATAATCCTCTAAATATGTTGGGAAAAAAAATATACCCATTAAAGTCCACAGAGTGTTTGTATGGTATTGAAGATTAACTCGTGTGAACAAAAATTGTAAATATTACTCTTCTACAAAAATGTAAAAAATGTAATTAAAATTGGAGGGACAACGTGCTTTCACTTGTCCTTGGTGATTATAAAGTGTAACACTCATCACTAATTAACGATTAGAGGAAGTTGAGAGACTCGTCAAATTGAAACAGATCTAAGTGACATCAAAGGCTGACCGTTAGATGGGGTACATTAAACACAACCAAGTACAGTATATACGTTTCCCATGATGTAAGAATATTTAAAACATGTATTTAGCACAGCGTCTTACTACCCGTTCGGTTTATACGATTATGTACTAATTAAGCTTATGGATTAGGAATTGAGAAGGTTGAATTCAGATGAAATTAACCCGCATTTGCATGGAGGGAGAGTAGAAAACAATTGAGGAAAACCACCCCCAGTTCTCCCAACTGAGATTTTAACCTCAATCTCTCTATCCTCGGCAGTCTAGCTGAACACGAAACTAGCGCGTTAGCCAACTACGCCACCAAGGCGGGTGTAAGAATATTAATGCCACTACAGTGAGCCCTTGTACTGAATCTCAAGGTCATGTAGTTTGATTTGACAGTTATGAGAAGGTAGGGATTCGAATCCCTAAAAGATTATACAGGGTGGTTGCAACTAATTTTTTTCCCACTCTTTCTACACTCAAGTGTAGATACATTTTCTTTAAGTTCTACTTTCCTCCTCATTACTCACGTTAACGTAACAACATGTGTATAGCCCAGACGGGTAGTAAGACGTGAATAAAAAGGTGTAAAGGGCATGTTCTTAGTATCTCATTGTATGTTGAATAACTACAACATTTTTATCTGTAGGAATATTATGTATGTATATATATGATAAATATGCCTACACATGCAAAAAAAATAGATATATAAGTATCTGTTTATAATATATATTTATTTGTGAATCAGTGGGTCTGAAACGGGGTCAAACTCAGCCTCGTGAGGATGGATGAGGAACTACTTGAATAAATTGTTAGTGGCTATGGCTTAGAAAACTGAGATTAATGGCTGGAGGGCTTGTTGTACCGACCACATGACACCCTATATCCGCAAATGATGGCACTATCATTGATAACGGTTGTGGCAGCTAGGTCAGTCGGAAATATTGATCATTCTAAATTCATTAGTTAAAACTGCTTCTAAAGGATATAATTAATAAGAGTAAAATTTTTTGTTTTAAAATAAAATTATAATCAGCTTAGTTTAGATAAAAGTTGGTTTTAAAAAAATTTCTGTGAACGATCCCCCTTTAAAAAAAACTGTACAGTCATGTGTTCATATAACCTTGTGTTTAACATCTTGTTCAGTTCTGAACTGGTCACTGAGAAGAGTACAGTAGTGTGTTCATAAAACCTTGTGCTTAACATCTTGTTCAGGTCTGAACTGGTCACTGACCAACCAAGAGGACAGGGATGAAAAGGGTAGAATTATAGAGGAAATGTATGTAGCCTAGTTGCGTAGGGAGAAAGTGATTAACAATTAAAGGGGGAAAAACATCTCAGTACACCCAGATGGGATATGAACCTCGAACACATTGTCAACAGTAAACTATACTAAATGAGACAGACGCCTTTTACTTTTTTGCCCACCGGTGCGAGTAATTTTTCTTTTTTATGTGTTTTAATCCAAATATAATTGGCCTACAAGCAATTTTACCTGCCAAACATTTCTTAGCCAAAATAAATAAAATACCTTAATGCTTCAGTACGAACATAGAGTTTTGTTTTCTTCACATGATGATATCAACATTTGTTGATTATCTGTCATAATCATAGAAACATTAGAGGACAAACCTTTTAAATGAAGATAAAAAAACGCCATTAATAGATAGCGGATTCTTAGGCACCAAAATGTTAAAAATATCCAGGGAGATAGGCATTAAAAATATGGGATTTAGGCACCAGAATAGGCACTTGAGCGGAAAAAACACACAATAGGTAATGTAAAATTGATTTTACTGCCTAACTATTTTATTACCTACAGCCAATTCGTTTTTAGATATTCAGTAGTGAAATGGGTTATATTTTTAGGTAGATTTTTTTTTATATATAATTTAAAAAGATAAGTTCTACTTCACACTATGTCAAGGGACAAAATTTCACATTTGTCGTTTCCGAAGAAGTTGAACTTTTCTGCTACAACGGTATGCCATTTCCTCCAAAGATGTCTGCCACTGCTCCTATTGTCCTCCATCCAATTTACGCTCATTGGAAGCTATTTAACAAGTGTAGAATTTCAAACCTACTCCAAAAAAAAGTGTGTCACAACTTCCAATTTCTAAAAAAAAGTGGACTTTCTCTTTCAGCAGAAAGCATATAGCCCGAACGGATACGTAGTAAAACGCGGTGTTAGATAATAATAATCTTTCATCAGAAAATCCATACCGTTTGAAAAAGAGAGATGCCAATGCTGAAATAGGCGCGATAAGGAACTTCATAAAATAGACAAAAACCAATAGAATAGGTAACTATAGACACTATACAATTATATTGTACTCGTGGTAACATAAAACGCATATATAGCTCAACTGCCTATGTTTTACGCTCAAGGAAAATAAAAGGCAAATAGGCCAAATCCGATTCCTAGTCATTAAATTTCAGGACACCTTTGGCAGATATTCAAGAACTGTTGATATCATCATGTGAATCAATTTATTCTCTATGTTTGTAATTAAAAATTATTTGAATTATTTCGATAAACAAAA
This sequence comes from Timema genevievae, assembly GCA_902155825.1. Taxonomy (NCBI): domain Eukaryota; kingdom Metazoa; phylum Arthropoda; class Insecta; order Phasmatodea; family Timematidae; genus Timema; species Timema genevievae. The sequence goes on along the minus strand of CABFWO010001074.1, from coordinate 159,225 downwards.
AATTGGTTTGATATAAAAACTGTGATTTATACAATTTTATTTTTGTGAAACGTCTATAAACTCATACCAACGTGTTTTTTTGTAACACCCTCAGTTATAAATAAACTTTGAATCATTTATTCCTTTTAAATACTTTAAATAATAAAGATAAGAATCGATAATCTTCCCAAGTTGAGTATTTTTGCGTTCTTGAACTAATCAAGGCCTCTTTATGAGCCTCACGTTCCAAAGAGATCTATTCCACACTTCCAAGAAGTGAAACTTGACATACGCCAAAGCTAAAGCGGAACAGACCGGACCTATCACAAAGAAACTTAGCTATGGCCACTAATTGCTTTCATACTGGGAATACAATGCGCGCACCTGGACCACACGTGTGAGATAGCTTGCCTGCAACAAGGGCTTAAGAGTCAAGGATGAGCGTCATCAATGGATTTTATTCTAGAGAGAGTTCTGTTTATACCAGGGGTTTGTTTGCTGATCGGGATTAGATAAAAAAAAGTGTTAGATCAAGCAACCTATTGGCACTACGTTTTATGAATAAGTTTCCCCTTCTCTTATTGGTTCTAATTACTGTGACGCATCAATAATTTTTTTTTTGTTCTCGCAGTGTTGTAGTGTATCAATAATTTTCCTTTTCATCTTTGATCTGACACTATGTTGTATCAATAATTTCTCACTCTTATTTTACTTTCTAATATCAAGAGAAAGTATTATGATCGTGAAAAAATTGATCTCGAGGTTATGACGAATATTAACGTTTTATGGGAAGACGAATCCAAAAAAGTGGATTTTACCATTCTGTCTGTCTCCATATATATATCTGTCTGTCTGTCTGTCCCTGGCCATGGATACAAAACGGTATGATGGATTTTGTTCTAACCTGATTTCTAATCTGATAATTAAATTTTATAGGTGCTACTCCGCTTTTTTTTTTACCCTAGCCCTTCAACTAAGTGTAATTTACTAATGAGTTTAGATTCCAAATATTTGAAAATGTTAGTAAAGATTTTGTTTCAAATGAAAATCTAGGATTTGTGTGACATGAAAAATTTCATTGTATAATTGGTTTATGGGCAACATTTCGTTGAAGGGTAATTTACTGATGGAATTTTTTTTAATTCTAATTATTTCGAAAAAAGGTCTAACGATTTAGTTCAAAATGTATACATGGAGATTGTATGGTATGACCAATAATATTTGATGATTGTTTTTGGGGTAAACCCTCATTTATGGGTAGTTTACTAATGATTGATTTTTCAAAAACTTGAAATAGTTTACCAATGGCTCCAACGATTTGGTTCCAAATGGGTATCTTGGGAGTGTTTGACATAACAAATAACACTGTATAGCCTACTTGTTTTGGGGGAAAATTCAATAAAGGGTCGTTCACTGATGAGTGATTTATGAAAATTCCAATTATTTTGAAAATAGATTTAACTATTTGCTTAAAATGTATATCTGGGGACTATTTGACATGAACATGACAAATAAAGCTGTATACTTGTTTTGGGGGAAAATTCGGTAATGGGTTGTTTATTGATGACTTTTTTTAATTTGAGTATTTAAACAATTGCTTTAGCGATTTAGTTCAAAATGGGTATCTGTTAAGGTGATTGTGTTATAAATAGTTATATACATGTGTTTTTCTAAGAAAATCATTTAATAGTAGTTAGCTGATGGCTGAGTTATTTAATATTTTAAAAAATAGCTTTAATGATTTGGTTCAAAATTGGTACAAGGGTTGTTTTAATTGATCAATAATAATGTATAATTATTTTTCAAAAATAATTTAATTAAGGGTGGCTTACTTACGATAAATTATAGATTTAAAAAATTGACGTTGAAGATTTAATTCAATATTGGAATAATTTTTCATGATAAATAAGAATGAGTTTTTATTTTTACAAATATCAAATAATTTTAGGGTAGTTTACAAATAATTTATTTTGGAAAATTTCAATTTTGTTAAATATATTTGAACAATTTGGCTTACAATTTATGTGAGAATAGTCATTATTGTGATTAACAAGAGGATGGATTAGTTTTTAATGGTAGTTTACTCAAAAACTATTATTGAAAACTATCTTCAAAGGAAGTTTGTGCGATTGTGTCCTACCATTTATTTTATAATTATGTCATGTCGTATTATTAAAGAAAAATAACTCAATTAATGAGTTTTTATTATTTTCCTTCATAAACGTAACTAGGATTAATGAATGGGGATGGGGGTGGAGTCAGCCCCAATAGGTATGGACTCTACATTAGTAAAAAGGAGGGAAGGGACTACAAGTCCTTCTCCTGGGAAATTTTTGAATTTCTATGTTATGAAAAACGTAATACATGAACTAATTTTTGCCGTAGTATATTGATAAAAATTATTAAGCATTTTGCATCTAGCAAATTTTAGTCACACTCTTTGATTTATAAGTAAAATTTTGGAATAATGTAGTATGCTACTGCAGTGAAATGATCTAAGAGAAATACCTTCAAATTTATCTGCAAAACCTTAAAAACAACACGCCTGAGTCATACTATTCATTGTCGGTGGCCCACTACTGTGCTGGCTTATTTTTGAGTGCCTAAGTGACGATTTACGATTATAATAAATAATCATTAGGCTTGAAATTCAGTTAAAACTAAAGCCCTGATACAGGATTAGACTAACACAATACAAGATCATTTAAAAACAATTTTTTTATTGCAGAACACGAAAGAAATATTGTTTGGTTTAACAGCAAACTAACTTAAGGACAGTGTCTAATTACAACATTAATTTAGTTTGAATTCCAATCGACGAGGTGATTTTGTCAGTTCATCTAGAACTTCGTCCGGAGAAATGCTTATTTCTCGATGTATATTTAGCATCGCCAGGCCATTCAGCCTTTGCTGCCCTATTGTATTTCTCAAGTCAGTTTTTTATCTCCGAAGCAGGGGCGTCACGCTGGGGGGAGGGGGGTGTCACCCCCCCAATGTTGGTTAAAAGCTTGAAAGTTGGGAATTTTGTAAAATTTGAGATCTTGAGTTGAGAAATTCTACGTTTATTCTGTACCCCATTACTTTCTATTATGAAGTCCTTAACCACAGACTTTTACAGAATAATTTAAAATTTTCCAACTGTTGATCCATACTCTACAAATAATTCCAACTTCCAAAAATCATCAAACATGTGAATTTCGTGGCTGTTAGACTGTCACAGTTTTATGAATCAAATTATAATATATTGTACAGCCAATGCCTTAATTAGGGCTTTATTAAATTTTGAAGGCATACATGCAGTGAATGCTACGCAACATTTATTGTTTTCTTACCGAAAGCTCTGACTGATGAAATGAGGACATTGAGGTTAGTGTTAATGTTTGACTTCTGAAATACACACTAATTTTTCTAGCAAGGATCCATACTAGTTTGAATTGAACTGATGTATCTTATTTAATTGTTTATTAAAATAGGTTTTTTCCATGAAACCAATTTAAATATGCTCAAAGCAACAATGAAGAAAGAGGAGTAATAGGGTTGTGTTATATTGTTATAACTCTTATAATTTTTCATTTGATTAAGTATACTACATTAATCAAAAAACTATTTTTTTTCACCCTTTAACATTTTCAAATTTGGGATACATTTTTAAATACGTTATCTAGTGTTCGATTTGCATGAAATTTCGTATAGCTATGTTGTTTAGCGTGCTGATTTCGAATTTGCCGTAAGTTATTTAATAAAATGTCAGGGGAAGCCTCTTCACCCTCACGCGTTAAATTACAATATGTTTTGAATAGTATATTGACGTACCAGTATTAACATTTTAGGGCAACTTCCATGAGGTTATGAAGCAGGACATTGATAAACAGGTATCAGAATACTGTAAAAATATCTATAAATTCAATTTTTAATGCTTTATTTTACAGTTAAAAATGTTTCTAAATAAACATGGCCAAATTGCTAATTTTTTGATAAAGTGACGAGCGAGTTCTACATCTCCGAGAGCTTACTAGTTAAATATTGCTTCCAAATGTGTTATAATAAAGCGGCGGTTTCCAACTTAGGGGTCGCAACGTGTTTGATTGGGGTCACAATATAGAGTTTTTAGCTTCCTATTTACTTTTTCAAGGATTTTAATGATTATAAGAAGACGCGAAATTCTAATAGAAAAGTAAGTTGTTAAAGTGCTAAAAACGACCTAGTTACTGTTTAGGTTCCTTTTGGCTCTTCCATTCTGATAGCTTCTTGCTGACTTGTTTACTGTGGCAGCCTTGTAATGCTGCTAACATAATATAATCATTATTACAAGCAATTTATAATAACTAAAACAAGCATTAGTGGACATGCGGGTTTTGGTTTGGTTTGGTAGTGAAGGTGAAGCAAGGATTTTAATTCTGGTCAGGGGTAGTTTATCCTAATATTCCTCACAGCAAATAAGGGTACATTTCCTCTAAATTCTACCTATTCCACTGGTGTAGCTAACTGTAGATAGTCCGGGCTGGTAGTAATACATAGTTAAAACTTAAAAAACTTAAAAACAAGGATTTGAACGTTATTAAGTTATCAAAGGGTCGCGATGGCGAAGTTTCCCAGCCTTCGGCAGTTAGGAGGTTATAGTGCCATAAAAAGACACTCAAGATAGATTTTAGAGGTGTTTAATATCTAGAAATTTTTCCAGCCTTCGGCAGTTAGGGGGTTGTGGTACCATAAATAAAACACTTCAGATAGCTTCTATGGGTGTTTAATATTTAGAATTTTCCAAGCCTTCGGCAGTTAGGTTATGTTACTGTAAAAAAACTTCAGATAGCTTCTAGAACTTTTTAGCAATTAGAATTATTTCTAGCTTCCGGCAATCGGGGGTGTGCCCACCAAACCCCCACCCACCCCACCCCCCGAAATTATTGGCTGGCTACGGCCTTGCAATTAAATAATAAATTTAAAAATACAGTTGCCTTAAAGCTCGGTTCAAGGTTTGATTATCACCCCGAATTAAAAAAATTGGGAGCCTACTCCTGGAACTCCCCCCCCCCCCCCCCCCCCNCCCCCCCAATATATTTCGCGCAACGCCCCTGTCCGAAGAGTTGAGAACGATCTTTCACTGGTGCTGGTTGACATTGGAACAGTTAAAAAGTGTTTCAACAAAGTACTGATCAATGGGAATATTTCTTCATTGCAGGCAACATAATAGTTCATAGCCTTTCTTGAACTTATTTTCAATTCATTCAATCTTTCGTGCCACATGTAACGTTCACCGATTGCTGCCATATCACTACACTGCAAATCTAGCCCGTAAAAAGCAATCAGCTTTTTCATATGTGCCTTCTCTTCTTCAGTGATAACCAATTCCTTTGTTTGCATCAGGCACATAAAACTGCCAAGTACATCTTGATGGTTCAAGAAACGAGTTTTTAATTGACTCGCAAAATGATCCAAGCACGGCAAAACTAAAATTGCCCCTCTGAAGAAAACCTCACCAGTCTCTACTTTTACATTACACCTCTGTGTTTGTCTGGTTGATAGTCTTGGTGTGACAAGATTTGAACCAAATAATTCAGCCATTGTCTTAGCTGATTCGTAAATAGCTGAAAACTAAATTTCAGTGTTTGTTTTTATTCCTTGAATTTTTTTCCTTAAGCAGGTTTACCATGCTAAAAGATCTACATTCTCAAGTTGCAATGCAAGGAAAAGTGGTAAGCTAAAAGAGAAATCGTTTGCTAACACCTGTAGAGTAATTAAAAAAGAGGAATTTTGTATAGTACACTGAAGTTGAACTGCTGATGATGATGCAAATTAAATATTTTTTACCCTACTAAAATATTGAACAATTCAGAATGCCGCATTATATTATGAATAATTTGAGTGGTTATTAACAACGAGCAGGTCTTAAAAAAAATTGCGTATGTTTGTTTTATTTTTTCAAATCAGTTGGGGGGGTTAAAGCCCCAAACCCTCCCCTGGTTACGCCCCTGTTTTCCTTGGCAAAGTATCTTTATTTTTATTTTTTATTTGGGCCTGGATCCCAGTTTATTTTCGCCAGAGGTATATTTTTACAAAAATGTTTTCACCCTTTCTCTCTAAACCGGTGGTTCACAATCTGGGAGCACGCACCCTTAAGGAGGGGGGGGGATAAAGCACTTCCAGGTGTGGCGTGTAACAAATCATAAATAACGTAAATATTCATATCAGATCTGAAGATATTTTTTATTTAAACACCTTTTCTAAAGTAATTAAGACGATTATTTCTTGCAGTATTGGCATCACTTCCTATCAGTTCTAATACTGACCACTGACCAGCCAAAAGTGTGCATGCACATGTTTATTTTCATGCTCGCAAGCCCTTGACTTGCCCCCCAATTCTCCTCCCCACCCTCCCCCCAAGAAAAAGTTTCCCGAACATTTTAGACCAAAGTAGCCCTTGCTGCAGAAAAAAAAAACATGTTGGAGCCATCATAGCATATGCTCCACTAATATTATGAACATTCAATGACGACGGTTAATTTTTACAAGTAGAAAAGTAGACAACAAATTTAAAATACCACATGTTCTGGTCATATTTGGAAAAAAAAATTTCTTTATTCAGAATTGAAAAAATTGTCAATCCTAGTTACTGATGCTATTTTATATTGTGAAAAACAAAGTATTTTTATAAAATTGCCATCCTCGGTCCCGGCACAGATTTATCTGATTGCCAAACCCTTCCTTCACCTCTGACAAGACGTGTATTAATCACAACTTGTGAATGTGAGGAATGCCAGGCCTCCACCGTGGTTCGGATCCCACGTTAAACTGTAGGTCCTACATTTCATCTCACAGTCATCCTACCATTGCACATTAGCGTAAGTGCGTATAACCCGAACGGGTAGTAAGACGCGGTGCTAATAATAATAATAATAATAATAATAATAATAATAATAATAATAATAATAATAATAATAATATAAAATTGCCTCAGTGAGCCTGAGAAAATTGACGGAGCCCAGTTAGATAAACGCTTCCCTGAGCTAACATTGCGGCCACGTGCAACTAAATTGAAAGCGGCCCCTTGGTGTAGTGGTCTGTACACCAGGTTATTTATGAGCTTAGGTACCAGATTCGATTCCCGGCTACATATGTAGTTTTTTTTTAATGAGAATTACCTTACAGTCACCAGGACATGGTTTATTAGGCTTAAGTTAGGTTCAAGCATTTCCACTGGTTCCACACCCTCATACTCACCATCACCATCACCTCAGCTCATCGAGACAAAGAAAGAGCCTCCACAGAAAGAATGTACGATTAGTAAGTACATTAGGGCGTCCCTTTGGCCATGGTATATTAGTACTGGATAATATTTCCAATACTGGACTAGGAATTATGTAGCCCAGACGCGCAAAAAAAATATATATATATATATACTACTATGCTGCTAATGTCACGAGTCTATTTTTGATTTTTATATGAAATAAAAAAGTGACTAGAAAGCATTTTAAAATTTTGTTAAAATAAATATCCCAAAAAATAGGAAGAGGGGGATGAAAATGTGACTATCTTACAAAGGTGGCATCAGCTTTAAAAGGTTAAAAGACACTGCTCTAAGCAAAGGTTTCTTTATTTTTTTAACTTACACCCTCCTAATGTTTTTACTTTAAATTAATAAATTTTGTTAACTTTAGCTGAGTCAGCAGTTTTTCTACCAATCGAAGCTGTCCGTCCGGGTTTGATTTTAGGAAGATCCAAGGATATTATATAACTTGATACGTATTTATATTTGGTGGCTGTGATTGTTGTAGGAATAATCTTCTGACAGCCAGAACAAAGTCAATAAGGAGTAGCAAGTAAAGACTCAGTCTGAGCAACCATCCCAGTCCGTCCTGGTCAGCTGTGAGTCGAAGTCATCGCAACATGTTGTCCACGCATGACGAGGTAAGCGAGTCGTCACACCTTGTTTATCTTCTTAGCGGTCACACACTAGTCACATATGAATACCGTTAGAAAACAGATGTGGCGGACAAGAGTAGACAACGCTTTGGGGACTCTTATCAACACATCCAACAGTTGACTGTCGCAGTAACACATGTTCCACACTTACATCAACATTGACATCAACACATTGAACAGTTGACTGTCGCAGTAGCACATGTTCCACACTTACATGCACATCAACATCAACACATCTGAACACTTGATTGTCGCAGTAACACATGTTCCACTCATACAACAACATTGACATCAACACAATGGACAGTTGACTGTCGCAGTATAACATGTTCCACACTTACATCAACATTGACATCAAAACCCTGAACAGTTGACTGTCGCAGTAACACATGTTCCACACTTACATCAACATTGACATCAACACACTGAACAGTTGACTGTCGCAGTAGCACATGTTCCAAACTTACATCAACATTGACATCAACATACTGAACAGTTGATTGTCGCAGTAACACATGTTCCACACTTACATGCACATTGACATCAACACACTTAACAGTTGACTGTCGCAGTAGCACATGTTCCACACTTACATGCACATCAACATCAACACACTGAACACTTGATTGTCGCAGTAACACATGTTCCACTCATACAACAACATTGACATCAATACAATGGACAGTTGACTGTCGCAGTAGAACATGTTCCACACTTACATCAACATTGACATCAACACACTGAACAGTTGATTGTCGCAGTAACAAATGATTCACACTTACATCAACATTGACATCAACACAATGAACAGTTGACTGTTTGAGTGAAACATGATCCACACTTACAGCAACATTGACATCAACACACTGAAAAGTTGATTTTCGCAGCATTACACATGTTCCACACTTAAATCAACCTTGACATCAACTGAACAGTTGACTGTCGCAGTAACACATTGTCAATACTTACATGTACATTGACATCAATCCAATTAACAGTTTACTGTTGCAGTAACATATGATCCACACTTACATCAACATTTACATCAACACACCGAACGGTTGATTGTCGCAGTAGAACATTATCCACACTTACATCAACATTGACATCAACACACCAAACATTGGACTGTTTCCAAGCAGCATGTGAGATAAGTTTATAAAAAATAGTTTTAATTGCAATTTTAGTTGGACAATCCACCTGATTCCCTCTCACCAAGATCTGATGGACGCTCGATCTATGTACCACTTCAGTTTAGCTACGGACCCAGAGGTCCCGGGTTTGATTCCCGGCGCTTCTAGATTTTCTGAGAATTATTTCCAGATTATCTGAGAAGCAGTGGGTTTGTAACGGGTTAGACTCAGCCAAATGTGGATAAATAAGAAGCTACTCGAATAAAGTAGTAGTGGCTCTGATATAGAAAGCCAAGTTTAATGACTGGAGGCACCGTTGTGCTGACCATTTACACCCTCTGACCGCAATAGTTGGCACTAATTCACAAAAAAAAGTTTGGTAGCCACTCGGTAGGTATAACCTGAATGCGGGCTGACACCATGAAGTTACTTTTATTACATTTTGAGTGGATGCTAGTCATCGTTATGGATAGATAAAAATAGAGAGAATATGGGAGTATGGGGGCCTCAAAATTTCCTAAGATAGCATACGGTTAAGGGGAGGTAATAAATGTTCGAGAACCACTGTTATAGAGGCAAACATCTTCTAATATTTCCCGGAGAATAATCCCTTGACGTTCTTGGATCCCGGTGGTTGAGGGTCCTCGGCCCCGAAATCTTCCCTGCAACTTTTAGAATACAGCATACCTACTAAGTGTCTCAGAATACGCCACTGCTGAGCAGTTGGCTGTCGCAGTAACACACGATCCATACTTACATCAACATTGACATTAACACATTGAACAGTTGGCTATCGCAGTAACACACGAGCCACTTTTACATCAACATTGACATCAACACACTGAACAGTTGACTGTCGCAGTAACACATGATTTACACTTACATCAACATTGACATCAACACCCTGAACAGTTGACTGTCGCCGTAACACATGATCCACACTTACATCAACATTGACATCAACATACGAAGAGTCGACTGTCACAGCATCACATGTTACGCTCAATAACATTGAGATTAGAGATGAAAAATAACACAAAAAATGAAAACTAAAATACTTTTTAAATCTAAGAGAACATAATAAGTAGTATTAATGTTTAGCTAAATTATTCGTAGTTTTGTCTGGATAGGAAATTTAAAATGTATTTATTTTTTGTTACAGTATTTATGAAACTATAATAATGCTGGTCCATCTAACCTAAGAAGTCAAGATGAGAAAGTTGAATTTTAAGGAAATATTCCAAAATTCGTACGAGTAAAGGATAGAAAACCACACTGTGGAAAAAAAAGTGCACCCGGTACGAACAGAATCTCGCTCTTCAAGGTTATTAAAGTCTTCTAAACTATATGTCCAGATATATATCTTGATACACCTGTGATGACGGTAAGTTGTTGTAAGTATGATGTCACTGTACCGTCACCGTGCGCTATTGAACTTTGGGCCCGCCGTGTGTGGCGCTAGAGGGCAGGTCACCCGGTCTTGCTCTCTGGCTTCCACGCGGGTGGGACCACAGTTCAACTTTCATCTCATGAAACCTTCTTACTAGCTCTTTTACCATGAAACCTTCTTGGAACCTTCTTCTTGTTTTTTGTTGTTAATTAGACCTTTTTAGCCACTTAGTTACTGGAAGCGTGCTGATTTTGGTTATAACCACAGGTTAATAAAGAACAATGTTCGATGCCAGATCATTGAACGTTTATCAATTGGTAATAGCTGAAAGCCTTTCTTAAACATTTTAAGTTTACAGGTTCGTGTGATGTTACAATCACAGCTGATCTATAAAGAACAATGTGTGATACAACTGTATCGTTTGATGTGCAAGCAAGCACTATCATGTTCGACTGACGCAAAGTACGTTAGTAAAGTGAGTTAGAGTTGAACTGTGGTTCCGACCGCGTGAAAGCTAGAGAGCAGGACCGCGTGACCTGCCCTCTAGCGCCACACACGGTGGACCCAGAGTTCAAGAGCGCGCGGTGACGGTACAGTGACGTCATACTCTACATTATGAGACAAAATTGCTGCGGCGTTCTCCTGAAGGTAAAGTGTGAAACATCATTGTGTTTTAAAATACCTCAAGTGAGTCTGGGTAGAATCGAACCTCGTGCACTGGAGGTTTATTTTCTTTTAACTGCGGGTACGTAAACAGGGAATACATTCAAGATATAAAACAAGTGAAAGCAAATATAATGATGGAGATATACACATAGCCTTTAATGAGATTAGTTTGTCAGCAAATACTTTAAAAATAATACAAGCACTATCCAGTTAGCGAAGTTTTAGGCTAATATTGGATCCCTAAAATTGTTAACTCCGAGGCGAATTATCTAGTGTTCCCACGCAATTGTTGTCAAGGCGGGAAGCGCCAACATGAGTACAACATAGGCAAATCCCTGGTTATGCTTGGTATGGGTAGCCTCCCCATCAGAAAAACAAATACTGCATTAGTCAATAAACAGTTACATTAACAAGAATATCCTACACAATAAGTGAACCAGTTAACTTGGATAAATAAACTAGCAGTCTTACAATAGGGGAAGTAGACTACCCATACTAGTGAGGCTAGCATAATCCATTTTAATCAAGTTACAATAGTTACAAGCTACAGAGTGTTTATTCCGGCCATATATATATTCCGGCTAAACTATGGACGAAAGTTCCAATCCAGGGTTCTAGGCCTAAGCACAAAATGACCCAGCAAATAACCAATTGGTCATAGCCGGACTCAAGGTGATCAAACCCAAGACGGTTGACTATCAAACCCAGAAGGGGGAGACACGTCCTCTCAAAGGGATGATATCAAAATATGTAACAAACGTGAGCCATGCCTGAAGGGCAACAGACCCACAAGTTAAGCACCACAACACGGCGAACAACAATCATTAAATAGCTCTACAAACGCGAGCCATGCCTGATGGGCAAAAGATCCACAAGTTGAACAAAACAATAAGGCAAACTACAATCATGGCGTGAAGCACCCCAAGTAACTCTAAGAGAGCCGGCCAACACCTAATAAGGCACACTGCCAGGTCTGGAACAACCTAAACAGCCCCTTTCATACCTGAAGGCACTGAAGATTACGACATGGTCGTGCAGGCCATGGAGTGAGACACACTACTACCTAAACTGCAGGTCTGAAGGACCCAATATATATCAATGACATAGAACGTCACCAATGGCTAGCACAGCGAGCCAGAAAGTTTAAGACTAAACTACATTTACCTAATAAAAATAATAGTTATTAATACCCTCTTGAACAAGTAAACTATTCCTAAGACCTAACCACGGCCATTACATGATTATAACGCTGCAGCAGTCTTCTTCCGCCGATCAGGCCATTCCCTTGGTACCATCGTTCTTTCCTCCCTGTAATCGTAAATATGTCTTGATCGAAGTTACTTGTGACGTGTTGTATCCTGGGATAGCAATGAAGTAATGTGTTCTTGTCCTGCAAGCCACGGTGTCTTATAGCGCCAGAGTCCGGCGAACCATAGAAGAGTAGTGGGGGGATGACGTCCCATGAAGTTCACTTTGGCACGTAAGCCATAACCAGTGAGAACTGCACGCGGCGTGCCACCTAGTAATTCAGTCAGATGAATTAAAAGCTCGGCCCGGTGAGGTGGGGCGTCGCTGGCTGAAAGAATAGCAGGGTGCGTCTAATGGAGCTCGTGTTCAGCAAAGTTGTAGCGAGGTATGTAACACACACATGTATAGATATGTGCATATTTTCAGCAATCAATGTACATTTTATTTCAAGACCGTTATTTGTGGCAGTTGATTTGGGTTGTACGGGACTTGGCTAGTTAGCCAGCTACACTTGGTCTCCAAGTGCAGCTGTATCTTCCTTAGATTGCTGGTTTGCTATCCAATGTGATCGAACCCATAGATTGACTTGTAGGGTAACCCTAGGAGACTAAGTGCGGGTACAACTCATTCAGAGTAGCTTTGAAGTACGGCCACCCCTTTGAGATCAACTTGATCTTTGACCCCATGAATGCGCAATAGATGCTCGCCGGCTGCCAGGTCAAAATACTTTTACCCACCAGAGGTCATTGACCCTTTTTATCGTGTTCAATCCTACCTATTTGATTTTTCATGTGTCCCTAGTTGTTTGTGTGTGCCCCATTTTTTTAAATTTGTATGTATGCCCCATCAATTTATTATGGGTGTCCCATTGGTTTGAATCCTTGGTAGAATTTTGGTATGGGGGAGTGTGTCCCAATGGGTCGAATACCTGGGGAAGATTTTGGTGTGGGGGGGTGGGCCCCATTGGGTCGAATGCCTGGGGAGGATTTCGGTGTGAGGGAGTGTGCCCCATTGGATCGAAACCCTGGGAGCTGGTGTTTTTTGTTTCGAATCCGCCGCTGTCCCATTTAATCGGTTGGTGGCCTCAGCCCCTAGAAAGTGTGCCTGAGATCCTCTCTTGATGGAAGTTACACATAGACTGAGAGAGATCTGGTCAATACCCCTACCCAGAATGCCGCAACCCTTATGACGTAAGAATCTATGTCTGGACTCACACCTGGTGCCAGAGTGCCAGCTTGACATGTCAACACAGAAATAGGCTATGGATGATGACTGATATCTGGCACCAGATTGGTGGCGTGACATATAAAGACAGGAATAGGCCAAGGGGGTACGTATCGGCTAAAAGCGGAACATAATTGATGAAAAGGGGTGCGTCTTCGACCAAAAGGGGTGCATGTTTGACCAAAAGGGGTATATGTTCGACTAAAAGGGGAACATAACTGCGCAATAGGGGTGCGTCTTCAACCAAAAGTGTAACAAAGCTGAGCAAAAGGGGTGCAAGTTCGACTAAATGGGGAACAGAACTGCCCAATAGCGGTGCTTATTCGATCGAAAGGAGAACATAACAGAGCAATAGGGGTACGTCTTTGACCAAAAGGGGTGCGTGTTTGATCAAAATGGGCGCTTGTTTGTCTAAAAGGGGAACATAACTGCGCAATAGGGCTGCGTCTTCAACCAAAAGTGAAACAAAGCTGAGCAAAAGGGGTGTGTGTTCGACTAAAAGAGGAACAGAAATGAGCAATAGGGGTGCGTCTTTGACTAAAAGGGTAGCAAAACTGAGAAAAAGGGGTGCATATTTGACCATAAGGGGTACATGACTGCGCAATAGTGGTCCGTCTTTGACTAAAAGGGTAGCAAAACTGAGAAAAAGGGGTGCATATTTGACCATAAGGGGTACATGACTGCGCAATAGGGGTGCATATTGAACCAAAAGGTGAAGGAGTCTGTGATGGACTCGCAAGATTGTCACATAATTTGTAATTAACAGAAACAACCCCGGTGAATCGGGGGTCGGAATTTATGCTGCCAAGTGTAAAAGTTGTTTTATTGTTCATAGGTGTTCTCTTACCAAATTATACTTTCAATGTATTATGTTTAAACACAACCACGCACACAATTAAATGCTTGAACGAGCAGCAGCATAGATGCTAGCCCTGAGTCACTGATAACTGTGTTTCTGAAAGCTAGTAGTTAAGTAGCCGACGTATTCACATTATTACAACTGATTTTGCCCTAAACTTTGAGGGATAAACGAACACAGGACTAACCTGAACTCCGTGATAGAGCATCGGTGTGCTAGGCTGAAATTAATGGGTTCGATTCCCGTGTCTAGATGCCGTTTTTCAACTATGTTTAAATAACTGATTAAGTTTTAGTGTTTGAATACATAAGATACCCGCCTAGGAGACGTAGTTAGCTAACGTGCTAGTTTCGTGTTTAGCTAAACTGCCGAGAAATAAAGGTTTGGATCCCTGTAGGGTGAATGGGGGTAGTTTTTCTAAACGATTTCTCACTCCTCCTCCACACCAATAATGTTAAATTTCATCTGATATATTCCTTCCTCAATCCTACCCCATTAGTGTAATTCAGCGGTTTCCAAACATTTTGAATCGCGGTGCACTTTTCAGGAGAGGAATTTGTCACGGAGCACTATAATTGACTTGATGCTAAAGGCATGCACATGCATTTTTTTCTATATTTACCTAACTGCATTTTTTAAAGTTGTTAGTCGATATTTTATTGTATAGTAAGAGCACGAATTGTTTTTAGATTTCTAAGGACCACTGTTTCAATATCAGGTTTTGTTGAGGTTAAATTATAACCTCAGCTTAGTATGTTTATTACCTGTTTCAATCTTAGGTTATCACATAACCTGAGCTTAAACTTCAGGTTTCACTAACTCGAAGAAGGTGTAGAGGTTAGGGAGTAAACCTCAAGTTAATTACGGTAGAGAACAACATGGCCACCACTTTGTCAGCTGACTGTTCAAAACATTCCAATACGTGTTGTTGGATTTAGTTAAGATAAAGTTTAATGATGCTATTTGATTCCGATTCGGATATTTATAATATGCTAGAGTGTTTTAACCAGCGTAAAAATCCTACCTTTTGAACAAGAACTAATAATTATTTTGAAGAATTTGTTGAGCTAGATTAAAAAAATTTTAGACTTATGAAAACTATTGCCACTGATTTGTTAGATATTATTGGAGATAGTTTTGAAAGATAACAAATGAGAGCCTAGCTATTGGAGTTATAAAATTAATACCTAAATGAAAAATACATAGACTTATGTGATCGTTAGTACTAAACCAAATATTAATGCGAGATTCTTTGATGATTGAATAGTTTGGCCAAAAGAATATAAGTAGGCCTAACCTATATTTTGGCAGCCAGTCATATCAATTGAAAAGTGGGCCTTTACAATGCTTTATTTATTTAAATATCGCATAGTTATGTGGAAAAACAACTTTTACTCGCATATTTAATTCCATTTTCGAGCACTTCATAAAGGTCTAGGCATATTTGTAATAAGTCCCTTACCATACAGTTATTAAAGTTTCACTTTAAACATGAACATATTCGTTGAGAAAAAATTATTCACGCACAGCTGTGGTAGCCTAGTGTTTAAAAACTAAAATCTTAGTGGCTATGTAGGACCTTACAACTAATTGTCACGCCAATGCGCTGTGGTGTAAAATATTTCCCTTTTTTCTGTACTAGTTTTACTCTAGGGTGCCTAGGTACTTATTAGTGTATTAGTTTTGGGAGAGAATTGTCAATGTTTTCCATGAAGGCCTAGGCCTAGTTGTATTAAATAACTATACTGTAGTATCATAATTAATTTTCACTTGAGGCCTGAACCCAGTTATTGAGGAAAAAAATTTCACGCCCAGCTGGTGCTTATTTAAAAATAAATAAAGTAGGCCTAGTGGTTTAAACAAATCAACATTAACACATAAAATAATGATTCAGTAGAAAAACAAATTTTAATTGAATTTTTTATTCCTTTTTTTAACACCTCATAAATACCAAGGTCCAGTTGTATTACATAGCCTACACTAGTTTAAGTTTCACTTAAAACCTGAACCCTGTCGTTGAAAAAATAATATTCACAAACCGCTGTGGAAACCTAAATCGTGATGGTGCTTAAAATCCGGTATATATAACCCACTTTTATTCATACAAAATAGCAAGTAATAAATTATTGTATACAATAATTTCCCTCCCAAGGATACGGAGAATCAAATGATACCTTACTCATATTATAATTATTCGAAAACCTTTTTGTGTTTGCAACATTTAAACAACTCACCAAAACCATATAGAAACGTATATATTAAACTGAAGTTCGAAATTTTAATTTGAGTTATCTAGGTTTAAGTTATGCTAACTACCCAGTTATTAAAGTATTATAGTATGTAATTAGTAATCCTTTTTATTATCATAAACTATTCCAAACTTACTAATTCATATAAAAAAAAGTGCCTTATATGAACTGGTTTTTGCTCACCCTCCATCCCCTTTTTTAAACACTCTAGTTTATTCTTAAGCAGGATAAAATAAATAACTAAATCTATTAAGTAGATTTTAAAATAATGTAATAGTTTTGGAGGGAATATTATTACACAATATATTAGTAAAATGTGTCTGAAACATGCAAAAGACTCGCAAATGTATTTAAAAATAAATTAGATAATGATTATAAACGTATTTCAGCATTCATTTATTCCCATTTCTACTAACAATTTTTTTTGTTCAAGTTACTTTTGAGTAAAAATATACTACCAACCTCTGCATTCAACCAATTAACTCCAAGTCAACTAACCTCCACATAAAAAGCTATTCAAACAGTAAACTACGTTAACCTGAAGTTTTAACTCGGAGTTATATTAAACCACAGCTTAGTTAACTAGTGGTTTAATTCGATATTGAAACAGTGGGCCTTAATAGCCTAAATTTTAACCCAAACTTAATTTTTCCCATCCAAAGCCATTGAAAATTGTAAATTTAAATATAGTTTTCTCAAAACAACAATTTTGCACATGAGTGTCTTTGATATAATGGCGACGATTTTTCACATAGACTCTACATAGATGGATACTAAACCGAACTACAGCAGTATTCACGATGGAAACGAATGTTTAAACATTTGGGCCTGTTAAACATCAAGTTTTATTTTATTATAAATGTTATTTTCTCCCTTAATTTCAGAGAAATAAGGAACTTAACTACATAAACGCAAAAAAAAAAATTAACCTAAAGCAAAACATTTTATAACGAATTCAAAGCAGGTATTGTAAATCCACAATATGTTACCCACACAGATAATGTTAAAACCATTTTCATGGCTGCAGAAAAAAAAGTCACTTGGCATAAAAAAGAGAACGATAAAGTATAGACCGCGAACTTAATTTCCAATTAGAGGGATGGGACTGCTGTATTTTGATCTGCACAATGTGGCTTTATCTGGTTAAATTTGGGACAGCTGCGACCGAATATCTGGCTCTGCATTGAGCAGGGATATTTTGTTTTAGTAGCCACATAGGCAGAGAATCCTGATCCACATAAATAAGTTATTGCAAAGGGAAAAAGGGATTATTTTCTCTCTATCTGATAAAACTTCAAATTCGTCTTGAAGCTGACATCACAATTCTGATATTGATTTCTTAGTTGAAAAATTCTCTTTTACCACAGAATTTGATGTCAAATCATTCAAGCACTCGTACTGCTCCGATGCCAGGTTGGCTTTTCCGACATTCAAATAAATAACATTGCACTGCTACTTGATTTGTTTCGACTCTCGACTGTATACTGACTGAAGGTGTGAAAAAACAAGAGTTTTTAATATGCAAGAGAAACTTCCCAGACAATTCTGGAAAGGTTTCGAAGCAAACAATTGTATCTGAAAGTGTGACGAAGTTCTGAGAGAGACGGAGTGAACTGGCACCCTCTAGTCTCTCTGCCTAGTTTCGCCGTGTGCAGTCTGTAAATAATGTCTACCCAATACTTAAGGACGCATCAATTCACAGTTTTGATATCTTGTCACATTTTATTTATTTTTATTTTCAATCTATTCGCGGAGCACTTGGAGATGCTTTGCGGAGCACACTTTGGGAACCTCTGGTGCAATTAAATGCGTATATCCTGGACAGGTAGTAAGACGCACGGCAACAACAAAAATCCCCCTATTGGCTCGTTGCTAGCCACCTTTTCCACTAAGTTTCGAACACCACCCTGTGTAGAAATGGTGGCGTCCACCTAATTCAGTGGCTAGTCATTCCCGGAGGTTATACTCCGATAATGATGCTCGCTTGGCTAGTTTTAATTTTCAACTCTTCATTTCTCATTCCACAGTTTTTTTCATTTTTCAAAGGAAGTAATTTCACACAAAATTTAATCAGACTAGATACGACCTTTTGTTCTTTTTTGTTTGTTTGTTTTATTCCCTGTCTGTTTTTGTAAATACTACGAACTAATAACAATAAAAAAAACTGGCGATCAAGTGGTATGTTACGTAATTGAGGTTGAAGTTTTTGACGCGGTCAGGTGAGCGGGAGATAGTATTCGTTTGTTGGTAAAGGAATTTACGGATGGACCTAAAATTTGAACCCATAAGATATTTCTTAACACACTTTTTAGTTTTTTTTAAGGAGTTCTTATGCTAAGGGAATAAATTGACAGAGAAAACTAAAAGTACACCATTATAGTTGGCCCTTCTTTGTCTGGGTCATACGCACTAACGTTGAACTATACCTTTATTTTATCATGAATTGACATTTAAAGAACCTTTTTTGAGAATACAGACATACTTTTATTGTCAACATTAATAACATTTTATTACATTATAAGTGCAATTTTAAATTGATAATATATATTAAAAGTGACAGCTGTAGCTCACATAATTTGACGTATGAATACGTAAAAGTACTACTGATGACGTGTAGATCGGGGTTCGAATTCTGGTTGGGTTTTATCAGAATGGTTTTTCTAAGTGGTTTCCTACGCTCCTTCCACGCAAATTCAGGTATATTACCTCTAAAATGCTTCCTTCTTCATCCCTACCCCATTAGATTAACTATAATAACTGCGTATATTCTGAACATGAACTAGGACGCGGTGGTTAAAAAAACATAAAAACGTGAAAGTTTTATTATAATTAGCACCGCGTCTTACTACCCGTTCGGGTTATACGCACTTACGCTAATGTGTAATGGTAGGGTGATTGTGAGATGAAATGGAGGACCTACAGTTTAACGTGGGATCCGAACCACGGTGGAGACCTGACATTCCACACATTCACAAGTTGTGATTAATACACGTCTTGTCAGAGGTGAAGGAAGGGTTTGGCAATCAGATAAATCTGTGCCAGGACCGAGGATTGAACCCCTGACTCCCAGCACAGAAGTCTGACACCTTACCCCTAGACCACCAGGTCACCCCAACGTGAAAGTAGATCTAGGTGTTATTTTTCTAGCTGTCATATATGTCTCTTTGTAAGAAAATTGTTGCATAACTTTTTCATTTTAGAGTTTGGAGTAATCGTACTAAGAGTTTGAAGTGAAAATAACGCAGCAGATACAGTCTGATTCAAATAAGCACTCCTAATCAAGCTAATAAAGTGTATAGCGCTATTATTTCTATTACTCCAAGAATTGAAAGTGATCTTTGAACACAAAATTATTTCAAACAACTTATAAAAGGAAGTTTTCGATTCAATCGCAAAGACGTAAATAACTTAAATAACAAATTGAGTAACAAAGTCATCTCAATTATTAATAAAAACCTAATTAATCTTTTCATCCATTCTTTGAGGCGTTTACCAAGATACCGTTACTCAGTATTCGACGTTTTTGGTTGCTGCTTAGAGAAGTGAGAGGCATTTTGGCATTTACACTAAAACAATCATACATTCATACGTCACGTCATGTAATCTGAAGCTGTCACTTTTAATAGATATTATCAAAACTTATAGAAAAACCCTTATAAAAAGTAACATTTTGTCTATTATTATTATTATTATTATTATTATTATTATTATTATTATTATTAATAATAATAATATTTGAGGTATTTAACGTGCACTTTTTGAACCCAATGATTATATCAGCACACAACTTATAAACTAACTTAAATCTAGAACAGACACAACAACCAGCCCCCGGATGTTAATATATCACTGTGTAAGGGGGAACCCACATTTAACCAATAATAGATCTTTCGGCCATACTGGGATCGCACTAAGGGTCCCGGGTTCAATTCCCGGTATGGCCGAAAGATCTATTATTGGTTGAATATGATCTTAAGCTACCCTTTGGCATTGATAAATTAACGACCGGGGACGGGATGTTGTGCCTGTCCTAGTCTTTAGTTTGATTATAAAACATATGCAACTACGACAGGCCTAGCAAGCCGGTAGTGGAAAATATATTACTTGAATCAAAAACTGACCCAGGCCTCAGGCTGGAAACAGTAATGGATGTAAATTATTTAGTACAAAATGTCTTCCTTTGTTTTTATGGTTTTGAACGGATTTATGTAAACCCTACTTACCATTCTTCATTTGATGTACTGGGGCTATGGAAAATAATAAGACAAATTTACTATTATATATTTTATATATCCTTACTTTTTTTTTTTACCATCTCAATGTAACGACTTCAGTTTTATTTTATTTATTTATATAAACACTAATAGGCACATTGCACCAGATTTTCTGTTCTGTCTTTAGTAAAATATTAATCTATAGCGCTAATGTTTTAATTTTCTCAGTTGAATATTCTAATATTGTTCTTACTTTTAACATGTTTGTATTAATGTAACTGGTATTGATTAGTCGACTAATAAAATATAGGTCTACTCTCTCTCTCTCTCTACACTCAAATTCAGGTAAATTTACCCTAAAATCTGTCTTCCTCACCCCATTAGTGTAAAACGGCCCGAATAGGTAGTGAGACGTGGTGCACATAGGCAGAGCTCCTGGCTATAGACCTCGAGGTCCCGGGTTCAATCTCAGGTACTTCTAGATTTATCTGTGAAGTAATGGGTATGGAGCGGGCTCATACTCAGCCTCGTAAGGACAAATGAGGAGATACTTGAGTAAAACAGTAGCAGCTCCAATTTAGGAAACTGAGATTAACGGTTGGAGAGCTCGTTCTGCTGACCACATGAAACCCTCTATCCATAAGTGTTGGCACTATAATCGCTAATGGTCGCGGCTGCTCGGTCTGTATAGGTCGCTTGTTGGATCACGCCATTTAAAACAATCACATTATATTGGTTGACCAGTTTCGGTGGTCGAATGATCTTAGACGTCACTCTCACAATAGACTGGACAGCCAATGATGAGGAGATCAAGTCGGCGAACACGTGGTCCAAGGCTGGGTGCAATGAAGGTGGTTTATACACATACGATCTAACATTGGGGGTTTTCCCATCCCCTCTACATTCTAATGCGGGTCTACTTATTTTAATTATCCTACTCATATAATAAACCGTTAATAGCCTTGGCGTAAAACACGGGTGTCGCAAGTGGGACGTAATAAAAAGCTGGGGGTGGGGGGACGAGGGGGACACACATTTTTTGCACATTTTCCAGTCTTTTTTATATATTAGCTTATAGTTTTTTTTAATATAAAATGATGCTACATGCTACGTTTGTTCAGTTTATTTTACGAAATTTGTGTTCCCCGTTTTTGGTCTGCCCCACATATCCATATCGGATAATAAGACTCTGAACCAAGGCCGTAGCCAGCTAATAATTTCGGGGGGGAGGGGGTGTTGGTGGGAACATCCCTCAATTGCCGGAGGCTAGAAACAATTTATAGATGTTAAACAGTTCTGTAAGCTATTTAAAGTGTATTTTATGGCACCATAGTCCCCTAACTGCCGAAGGATAGGAAATATTGTAAATACTGTAGCGAGATTAGTGTTTAATAGCAGGATCGGAGCGCTCTCATTGTTTATCCTGGCTGAGCTACCTGTTCTCTCTGTCTCCCTCCTTGTCTAACAGGTATGCAGCGGCCTTCTCACTTGACTGAGGGATCAGAGCGGACAGGGGGGGAGGACGGGGCACATGTCTGGAAGGGTCCGGGTCCTTTTAATTCTGGCCTAGTATTCTAAAAATGGAGTATTCCAGACCCTTAGCTGGGACCACCCCTATATATATATACACGGTCAGAGATAGCCGGGTGTTCTCAGTTCTTGGTTCTCAACCAGTGAGTCCGGGAGTCCCCAGTCCGAGTTTTGGACAGTGAAGTTAGTGGACCAGCGTGTCCAGGATTGGGCTAGCGTGCTCAAGCGGGTTAGCGTGTCCGCGAGTGAGTTGACGTGTTCGTGAGTGGGCCAGCGAGTCTGGCGTTTGTTTATTGCGAGTCATCACAGTGTGTCATGTGCGGGGACATGTGAAGGCTTGTGTGGACTACACGGGCTGTGCAGACATTTATTAACATTTTTGTGACTATTTTTAATATGTGAATAGTTATTACGTATTTTATAGTTGTTAATTTGTTTAGTTAGTTTAGTTCTATTTTCATGTGTTCTTATTGGCTTATTAATTTACAGACTTGATTAAGACGCTCTTATTTTATTTAATGACTTGTTTAGTTGTAATTAACTTAGATGTAAACTTAATTAGTGTGTTAGTGTGTAGTGTGTATGTTTTATTTTTAATAGTCAAAACTTTGAATATTCCGTGGGAATTTTCATTCGTGTTTAATCAGCAACATACCACAATATCCCTAAAAGAACTCGTGGCTCACACGTCCACGTGTGAGTGGCCCGTTACCCTCCCAAGTCACGTGCGCCCTACGTTACGATATTAAACACCTCTAGAAGCTATCTGAAGTGTTTTTTTTATGGTAACACAGCCCTCTAATTAAGCTAGGAAAAATCTATATGTGTCCTATTTAAACACCTCTAGA
This sequence comes from Timema genevievae, assembly GCA_902155825.1. Taxonomy (NCBI): domain Eukaryota; kingdom Metazoa; phylum Arthropoda; class Insecta; order Phasmatodea; family Timematidae; genus Timema; species Timema genevievae. The sequence goes on along the minus strand of CABFWO010001074.1, from coordinate 135,965 downwards.
AGTGCTCTAAATCTTTTTATAGTAACATAACCCCCTAACTGCCGGAGGCTAAGAAAACTATATATTTAAACACCTATAGAAGCTCTTTAAAGTGTTTTTATGGTAGTATAGCCCCCTAACTGCTGAAGGCTAGGAAATATTATAAATATTAAACACCTCTAAAATCTATCTGAAGTGTTTTTAATTGCAACATAGCTTCCTAAATGATGAAGGCTTGAAAATATTATAAATAATAAACATCTCTATAACCTATCTAAAGTATTTTTATGGCAACATAACCCCCTAACTGCTGAAGGTTAGGAAATATTTTAAATATTAAACATCTCTAGAAGTTCTCTAAAGTGTTTTTATGGCAACATAGCCCCTAACTGCTGAGGGCTAGGAAATATTATAAATATTAAATATTTCTATAAGCTCTTTAAAGTATTTTTAATGCAACATGACCCCCTAACTGCCGAAGGCTTGGAAATATTATAAATATTAAACATTTCTAGAAGATCTCTAAAGTGCTTTTTATGGTACCACAGCCCCCTAATTTGTACTTGTACCTTAATTTTGATATTGTTTGAACCATAAATAAAGCCATATATATTTAGTTCGTAAAATTTTTGGGTGGGGGGTTGAACCCCCCAAAAACAACCCCTGACTACGGCCTTGCTCTGAACGTCTTTTGTTGTACACTTAATTAAAAAAACGTGGCTTGGGCAGGATGGGAAGGGGGAGATAGAGCAACTCTAATGTACAAAATTAATGAATTGCCCCCCCCCCCACCAACAATTAAGTGGCTGTGACGCCCGTGCGTAAAATGAATCAATGAAACAAATAAAAAAAGTTCAGAAACCAATATAGCTGATCCGGGCAAACCAAAATAATGTTTTTAATATGTTCTATCTTTAACTTTAAAAATGACAGCTGGACGCAGGAAAAGAACCCGGGACCTTTGACATAGTACGCCAATGCTCTAACCACTGAGCTAACCAGGAATCGTCCCGTATTCAGGGTAATTCTTCACTCATATTTTAAGGCAGAGTCTGTGATGAACGTGTGTAAATCGTTAGCTACAAATGTGTGATCAATTTAGATCCGAGCTATCAGATAACGCAGTCATCATCGACTCAGTAATCTTTATGCTGCCAATAGTACAATGACAACTTATCGATTAAATGGCAAAGCTATTATATTTGTTTATTTATAACGGTTATAGCTGCATCTAAATATCATATTCCTTAGATTGAAAAGGTATCGGGTTCTATTCCTGTGTCAATTTAAATACTACGATATTTAGATATGGCTAGAGCCGTAGTTAATAGCTTGTCTGTTTAATACATAATCTCTTTAACAATTAGGTGATATATTTCCTAAATAATTACTAGGCACATTAGTGATTTTATCTGATCAGAAAGTTTCTACTATTTACTGACTAGTTTTACTATTATTAATCTGATATATGTTTTGTCCTAGCAGTCCAGACATACAACTGTGTGATCTACAGGAATGGTAACAAGAACTGTCTGGAGTCTAGTTGTTGTGTTTGTCCTAGCAGTCCAGACATACAACTGTGTGATCTACAGGAATGGTAACAAGAACTGTCTGGAGTCTAGTTGTTGTGTTTGTCCTAGCAGTCCAGACATACAACTGTGTGATCTACAGGAATGGTAACAAGAACTGTCTGGAGTCTGGTTGTTGTGTTTGTCCTAGCAGTCCAGACATACAACTGTGTGATCTACAGGAACGGTGCACAACTTTTTTGTTGGTGCGACCCCATTAAAGTTTTATTTATTTTAGAAGACCCATTTAAATTGAATCAAAGTTTATCTTCTACTTACTTACATTTCCTCTTACACTTTACGTTTACGATTAATTTTTGGCGCTCTATATATTATATTTCTAAGGTTGTCAAATCTTTGTAGGCAAAGTTATTTTCTTTCACATTTAATTTTCCTACAGGATTACAAAGGCTGTGCCTTACCCAACAAAGGGTTTTCACATATCTTATGTTATCCGTGACCCCTAAATAAGTCAGGATCCTAAATGACGTCGCGACTCCAGGGTTGCTTGCTACTACAGTACTGGTAACGAGGGGTCATACTTCTGTCTTGCACTGACTGGCAGGGTGGACAGGTGTGCGGGTCAAGTATCACGAGCAAGGGTGAGGGAACAGGGAGGGGAAATTAAGGGGAAATGGTTCGGAACACAGGTCTCAAGACGGTTCGTTAAAATCACAAGATGATATACTTCTCGAAACTGTGTCGGCCTGATACAGTCCCTCAGTTTCTACAGAAATCAGTTACTGTTCTCTGTCCTAGAATTAGTGGATGTGGGTAGTAAGAGCGCATGGTTGGAATTGTGCATCACGTCTTACTAACCGTCCGGGACACAATTTTCCCTGATATATCGAGATATTTATGGTTTTATATATCGCACTGGTCTGGGAGAACTTTATTTGGCTTCTGTTCTGTTCTTAGCCACTTTTTAATTTTTAATGTTTTATTAAATTGTTGAAAATAGCATACAAGTTTAATAAAATTAAAGAAAAATGGCTCAGTTAATAACAATAAAGAAAATATCGTTAAATTTATTTTGATTCACACGCCCTAAAGTGTAGTTTAATATATGAAATACTTAGATGAATTGATCGATACTTAAATATCGATATGAATCTATGTTTTTGTAAATATATCGATGTATTTTTATGTCGATATATAGTTGCCATTCTAGGAACATCCGCATATTCCCAATAACTGGGTAGGCATTGATCAAGTCGAATTTAGATTAAATGTAACCACATCCGATTGGCGTGAAAATGGGAAACCGTTTTGTAAGAACCACCCTAAGAACATCCGATTGGGATTCCAACCCCAAACTCCCCTTCACTGGCAGTTTAGTCCAGTAGTATGCAAACCCTTTGTTCTTGTACCCCCTGATATAATTTCTCTTCAAATTTGTACCCTCCAAATTGTTGGTGCATAATGCAAGTAATACATTTTACGTATATAAATACAATTCTACGTACCCCTTAAGATGTCGTCGCGTCCCTCCGGAGGTACTCTTACCCCCAATTGAGTACCCCTGGTCTAGTCTACTGTGAGGGTGACGCCTTGGACCTGTATTTTCAACGTTTTGGTTATGGAGGACGACCAAATGAAAGTTCTGCTCACTGAGGGACCACTGAGGTGCCAAAGAGGGGGAGGAAATGAACTATGCAAGATAAACATAACTTTTAAACAATTTTATTTACAGTAACAGCATTCAATGTGCTGAGGGTTCGGGGTTCAATGCTCCGTCCCGGCACAGATCTATCTGATTGCCAAACCCTTCCTTCACCTCTGACAAGACGTGTATTAATCACAACTTGTGAATGTGAGGAATGCCAGGCCTCCACAGTAGTTCGGATCCCACGTTAAACTGTAGGTCCTCCATTTCATCTCACAATCACCCAACCATTGCACATTAGCGTAAGTGCCTATAACCTGAACGGGTAGTAAGACGTGGTGCTAATAATAATAATAATAATAATAATAATAATAATAATAATAATAATAATAATAACAGCATTCAATGGTAGACCTACTATAAAAACAAGACAAAAAATAAATAAATAAATTACTGAAAAATATATCATACAATTAGAATGAATTAGTAGGTAGTATCTTTTTGATTATTTTTAACATCATAAATCTCCTTTTGGGGCTGATAATTGTAAAAATTTGTTCACTAAAGGTTGGTACAGATTTACTTTTCTATTTGACTTGTATCTACCGAGGAAATAATTACGTAAGACAGTATAGTATGGATATTCCCTATTCAATATTTTTCAGTTCAAATCTTTGTATTAGATTACGTGATCAGTATTCTTTGATTCACTATTATTATTAAACTTCCTGGGATCACACAGCACGCTGACCACTTGATAGGCCGTCGTAGACCACACTTTAGGAAACACTGCCTTGGACCATCCGTCCAGTAATGTTGGTATGATTATGATTGTATTTGAAGGTAGAGGAAGAATGTGGGCGTAGCTACCAACACAAATGTAGATGGACAACGCATACACACCATTTAAAACTTTGAGTGGGATCTTTTTATAATCTGCTTAACGTTTTAATACCCGTCTGGGGAATACGAATTAATGGGGTAAGGATGAAGAATTTTAAATTTAAAGGAAATTCCCCAGAATTCGCTTGGAGATGAATGGAAAAACATTTAGGAAACATCATACTTTGTGCACCCGGGTGGGATACGAACCCTGAGCCTCCCATCAAGGGCAAACCAGATTCAGTTGATGCTTTAGCCCACGTGTCAATTTATACTGATCAAATTAAAATAGTTGTTTTGTTATTATTTAAATATTACTGGGGTATAGTTAAAGATTTTCAAAAGAGGGATACAGATAATGGAGAGTAGATGAGGTTACATAGTGATGAGCTATATACCTTGTATTCATCATCAGACATTATAAGGTTAGTCAAATCTGCAGGTTACAGTGGGCAGGACGTTAAGCGCGAAGGGAGGAAGCAAGACCCGCGTTCAAGATATTGACTGACAAACATAAAAGAGTTAGTGTGTAATGAGGTGGACTGGATAGAACTAGCTCAAAATAGGGATAGGGTATAATGAAGTGGACTGGATGGAACCAGCTCAAGATAGGGATATGTGGCGTACTAAGAGTGGCAATGAACTTTCAAGTTCCTAATGATAATGAGTAAGTAAAACAAATTTAATGGTGTGGTTTTTTTTTATGAGTTAATAATTTAACACAGCCAGGGTTGCAGGCAAGTCAGCCAGCTGGGCTAGACATACACTTAAAGAATCGTCAGAATGATACTTTTTTTTTCACTACGTCAGGCTATCCACATTTTTACTTTACATCCATCATTGTTTCAAGCGTATAGGCTTGTTCACTCAAGCCATATATGTTCCACTACCGGTTTGATAGGCCTGTCATAGCTTCATGTGCCTTATACTATAATTACTTAAGACTAGGGCAGGCACATCATCCAGTCCCCATCCCTTAATTTATCACTATGAAAGGATAAACCCACATTTCACCAGTGATACATTTTCGGCCATGCTGGGAAGCGAATCTAGGGCCCTTAGCTCATTAGATAGACATGCTATAATTACGCTTAACGTTGTTTGGACAGAACTAATGTCGAGCAATATCTGTAAGATAGCGTTTGTGTCGCTGAGAAAAAGATGAAAGTGGATGCTAACGGTCCGTCTCGTTGAGAACCAAAAAACCTATTTTCGTCAGCGGTGTACTGGAAAGTCTTGGGCTGAAGTTTTGGGTATGGCAAAGAGCGTGAGGGAGGGGGCGGGTTAGCAGGTAGACAGTCTTCCTCTCTGGCTATTATGAATGAAAACTGTAACTCAGGGGCCGAACTATTATTAGCACCGCGTCTTACTACCCGTTCGCACTTACGCTAATGTGCTATGGTAGGGTGATTGTGAGACGAAATGGAGGACCTACAGCTTAACGTGGAATCCGAACCACGGTGGAGGCCTGGCATTCCCCACATTCACAAGTTGTGATTAATACACGTCTTGTCAGAGGTGAAGGAAGGGTTTGGCAATCAGATAGATCTGTGCCGGGACGGAGCATTGAATCTCGGACCCTCAGTACAGAAGTCTAACACCTTACCACTGGACTGCCAGGTCACCCCGGGACCGAACTATACCGTCGGTTCATTTTTAAAGTTAACCTTAGCTTGATTTAAACACTAAGCTAATATTTCATGAAAATATTTTCTATCTTTTGTTTCGTGCAAGAGCTATAAAATATAAACGATACAATGATGTTTAAATATGTTTTAGTATGAATTATAAGATAAATAATGTGAATGTGAGGAATGCCAGGCCTCCACCGTGGTTCGGATTCCACGTTAAACTGTAGGTCCTCCATTTCAT
>CABFWO010001074.1:92716-114829 GCA_902155825.1 Timema genevievae | reverse complement strand
AGCAATGATCTATCTCCATTTTAGACTCAATAGTCAATATTTACATTTTTTATTGGTCAAAATGTATAAATGAATAATTAAATATCAATGCGATGACTTGAAGATCTGCAACACCTTATAAAATGTTAAAATTTTAACCAGAAATCGAAATTTTAATACGAAGTGTTGACCCTTGTGGAAGACATTAAACTGTTTGAAATGCTCTTAGGTGGACAAAGATGCGCCTCTTTTCTCATTGATTCTATATCATTGTATATTATTTATGCGTGTTATTATGTGGAGTGGTGATGATACAATGTACATTATTCCGTTCAGATATCTTACGAATTTATAGAAAGAGAGAGAAAGTCTGTCCGGTGCGCCGTACCATTTATTTCAGTTTATATTATTTACCGTGTAAGGGTTCAAAATGTTGAAAATATACTAGAATGTTTTCGTAATTTTGGTAATATTGTAATCTCCCTGATATATTATTATGTAAGATTCGTCTGTCAATTCACTGGGGCTATGTCTCCTGAAACAAGTCCCTCCCACTTTAGTTGACAGCTGACTTCACGAAGCATTTGATTGCGAACTATATCCACATAGCTCGGGTTAGTCTGTAACGCTCTTACCTCTTGACCTAATGAATCTTAAACTGACAAGGACTTTTTTTATTGAGCTTGATTGGCTTGATATCTGGTCCAATGATTTCAGCGAAATTTTAATTTTCTACAGATTAAAACAGAGATATTTAATATAAGAGTTTACAGTTTAGAGACACACAGGAAGTGATGGCCCTAAATACTGTATTCGGATGAGAAAACTTAAATATCTGGTTGTCGTGTTCTTTTCCCACAAGCTTATATAAATGATTGATTTAATTAGTGATTATGCTCTTCTGTCTATTCGGTAAGCCTCACACTAAATTTAGCAATAAACGCATTTTAAAACAAATAAAACATTTTGAAATATTTGAAAGGGATGACAAATTCTAGAAGTTTATTTTTATTTTATTTTAGTTGAACTTGGTAACTACACACACAGGCCTCATCGTTAAATTATTTGTGTTCCAGCAGACCGACCATATTTTCAATGTTCTGACCACTAGACAACAGAGGAGGTCTTTTAGCCTTTATAGAGTACAACATATCTAAAACTACTATTTGTTTAAGATTATGTTGACCTAACATTCACAAATATAGTTCACACACAAGCATTTAGGTATATGTTTAAAAATAGCATTTAGACACAGGAATCGAACCTGGAACATTTAGCTCAGCGCTTCAATCTTCTTACAAACGGTAGTAAATTAGATTTAGCCAAAAGTATCAGGTTCAAATCCATGTACTCGGGTCACAACATTTCAACAAATAGAGTAATTGCATTATTTTTGAGATTAGTAAATAATTCAAACGAAACATTAGATTCAATGTAAAATAGATGAATCGCAAGCTTCTATAGGAACAACTTATAATAGACTCAACTATAATACAATTTTCTCAGAATGGGCCTATTAGAAAATACAAACATATTTTTTTGCGGCCCAATTTAATAACATTTTACTATTTTACTAGTGTTATTTTATAGGTATTGATAATATCTATCAAAAGTGACAGCCTCAGATCACATAGCTTGACGTATGAATACGTGAAAATAGATATATTATAGTAACTTTTTCTAGCTGTCAGATAATGACATTCCTATGGAGATTGGACTGTAGACGATGATATCACACACAACTTCTAATAATGAGTGATATAGAACCATGTGCAGCTAGGGTGTGAAAAATAATTTTGTGCAAAGTCAAAAGTCCCAGGTTAGATGACCTAGTCAGGGTGTAATTATTAAACATACATTTTAGTGTATATATAAGTTTATAGATGAGCTTAAACTTCTCTCGGACATGAGCCTCGCCACTAAAACTGCATCCAACTTTTCCTGTGTCTTTGCAGGAAACGTGTTATGGGAGTGGCTTCCTCAACGACAGACAAGACGCTGGAAGTAGTTTCAGAGACGAGGCTCAAGCAGGAGAAAAGTTTCAGTTCAAACACCGGCCGCGAAAGCTTCAAATACTTGCCAAGGTATATTTATTGTTGATGGTAGTTGGTACACTATACAAAAAGAGCCATAGTAATAAAACAATATTTTGAAGTATTACTACTGGATATCTCAAGCCAATGACCAAGTTAGCTCAGCACAGGCATGCTTGATCCCAACCCAGCTCAAATGATTTTCAGCTACGTTAGAGGGTATCTTTCATCCATGTTTATCTATACTCTCATCATATGAGTGCATTATAATGGAGATTCATCTTCCTCATCCTGTGTTTTCAGGCTAGAAAGGATAGCTTGAAGGTAGACTAAGATGTGTGGCCCTAAAAATCGTCTATAACTGACGTCATTGCAGCTATTTATACGCACAATATTTCAGGTCAGAACATCTATTAAAACATTCATGTTTTTCTACATACGTACGAAGATCCTTATGTATAATAAATTATGTATTAATATATACTAGGAATGAAAGAACGCCAACACTCCGAGCAACATGATAGACAACTGAAATGCTACAAATATGGTAGGATAATTATAGGACATTCAAATCATCCCTAAATCTCTCCCTAAAATTATTCATTGAAATACGCTTTCAAAATTATTTTTTTTTGCACTTTATAAAAACCAATATTTCTTTGAAAATATGCTATATCTCATTTTGTAATAAAACAGTTAATTATCTCGAAGATTTAAGTAAATATAGATCAATATAATGCTCCAAAGTTTTCCCTCAAGGAGATTTTTTTTTAGGTTAAGAATATATAATTGTTTATTTTGAAAGTAAAATAGTATAGTTAAAATGTCACCAGTTAAAACAAACATAAAACGTAAATACCACATCTTTAAAATGTGAGGTTTAAAAAAATATATGAAACCAACACATTTTCTTATAATAAGAACAAAACTCAAATAAAAATATAATAGAAAAATAATTAAAATAGTTTCTCCACTCATGTCTTTAAGTACATTAAAATTAAACTAACAATTAAATACATTTAATTAAATTGGCTTTTTAATTAACTACTATTTCTCCAAAATAAGCCTCCGTAACTTTAACTACCATATAAGAAAACGTAAGAATCACAAGCAGTTATCAATTTTAAATATTTCATATTTAGTTTATTAGTACATAATGTAATAATCACTCATCATCAATTCTTCTGTTCTCATTCCATTCATCAATGCGAAGTTGCACATGTGCCTATATGGGCTCTCACTAGAAATTATCCTATTACCAGTGGCGGATTTAAAATGTTTGCACCCCTAGGCACAATTATGATATGTCCCCGTCTACAATTTTTTTTTGTCAAGGGCGTTAGGAAGTTTTGGAGGAAAGAGGTGGGGGGTGGGGGGGAGTTAGTATTCGAGGAAAGCTTTCTACGAAAGATAATCAGGAATGTACAATTGTACATGCTCTACAGTAGCTTGAGTTAACGTTATAAAGAAAGGGAGACTGATGTCAGTTATAAAGTGAGTGCAAAGTAAAGTTATTTAAAAAGAAATATTGTAATTCTGACTTTAACTTAAACTATTTCGATAATGTTAATCAATCATTTCTAAATGTAGTTATTAAAAACAAAATATTATAATAAAAATAATGTCATCCAAAATGTGTCGCCCCCTAAGGCCACCGCCCCTAGGCCCGGCCTAGTGGGCCTATAGTGTAAATCCACTTCTGCCTATTACGCAATTTATTTCAATTCAATTTTGAATGCTTGTAAAAGTTTATGTTCACACTTTAAAATGAAAAATAAAATGGTTAAAATAATATTTCTAGTAGATAATATGAAATAATAAATTAAATATGTTAAGTTTGGTGAAATATTTATTGCAATGTTGACTAACACTGATTTTATACAGTTTAACCAACATAATTCTTTAACTAATTAGTAACTAATGCTAGTTTTGTTGTTAAACGTATTAATATGATTTTTAAAATATATCCTAAATTTAAAAACAATCAATAAATATTCTCAATGTTAAATTTTTAATTCAACTCAAATTATGATTTTATAAGAAGGCCATGTAAAATTAGTAAACATAACGGTTAGGCCTATTTAAGTATTTAGTGAGCTATTTAGCTATTTTTATTTTCATTGCCTTGTCATGCACTAATGACAATGCAACTTCAATTATTCAAAATGGCAGAAAATATTGAATTAGTTATCAGTCGAAAGTAGTTTTAGACCTCTACTATGCTATTAATGTGAAATTTGATATTATTTTAACAATATGAAAAGTTACCGAATGATTTACAAAGAAAACTTTCGAGATCATCTAAATTAAATAGCCTATACTTCCCATTGCTGTTTAAAAATTGATTTGTAGAGAAATCTCTAAAATAACGGGCCTACAAAACTTTCGATCTCGATCCCGAGCTTTAATTACGAGCTCGGCTTGAAGCTCGAAATCCGATTCCTCGCAGATCTCTTATATGTACAGTAGAGCGTCGGTAATCCGGACGTCAAAAATCCGGAACGTCGCAAATCCGGATCGGTGGCGAGAGCAGGTCAAGTCTTGTACAAAAAACAATTAAAGACTTTTTTACCCGGTAAGTTTTCATTAATTACTGTAGATTCTTGTGTTTTTTTCTAAAAAGTATTATAGAGTTACTAATCTAAATTACATAATGTACATGTTCTTCAATATACTTTATTAAAATATTTTTCGAACCCTTCAGCCTCTATTTTGCAATACAGTAGACTCCCGAGCGTCATGTATCCTCTAGTCAATACATTACGTATGTATACAGTTATTGAAAGCACATTTGAAAATCCGGACAATTCAGTAATCCGGATGGGTCCTGGTCCCGATCAATCCGGATTAACGACGCTCCACTGTATATATATATATATATACACTCATTTTACTAACTTATATATATACTTCTTAAATAAATATATATTTATCTGTCTAAAATGGGAAATTTTAACAACTGGAATGACAACAACTAGCAACCAATAATTACTTAATCTATTTTACAGGATGAAACTATTACATTGGTAGAACCTATTACATTATCTATACACAGCACTTAAAAAATTGCATGATAAGCTATGCCAGTTTAATTGAATTCCAGTAAAATGAATATAACATTGTAGTTTACTATACTAATCTATTTAATTGATAACTACAATAATTAATTAATATTGATTTATATTGAAAAGAAAAATACGGTGCCACAGTAAAATGATACCCAATATGTAATTATCTATGTAGGCACTAGCTTAAAACCAAAGTACCTATACTATGGCATAATTTTTTTTCTGTAAACCAATATGCCAGTTAATTTTACTAATAAGTAAACATGATGACGGTTTGTGCATGGGAAATATTGATCTGTAGCATCTCCAAATACATAAAGTATTTAGTGTTTTAGAAAAGCTCTGATGAAACAATGTTAAAATTAAAACTTGTGATATTGAATTTTAAAGAGGCAATGTGTTGTTTAAAATTTAATAGGAATCTGAATTAAATTAATTTCATTTCCTGACAATATTGTAGTTAGAACTTGCCAACATAATGATCTAGTTTTACATGAAACTGGTAACACAACGTGCAATGCAAGCTACGGTTTTCTACACACTTTCATTTTCATCAAACCTGTCAGTCATTTTTGAAAAGAACATATTTTTTTATTATAATTATCATCTGCGCGCTATATATATCTCCGTTTTTAATGACACTTATTTTCTTAAAAGTATTTTATAAGCCGATGTGTTTGGTTAGGAATTTTAGGATTTGTACACACAAAAAAAATCCATATGTAGAACAGTTGTTTTTGCTTATCTCGCATATTTTAAGTATTTTACATATTTTATGAATGCTAATAGATTTCAAGTTTTTATTTTATTTACAATAAATAATAGCATATATTTCATATTCGTAGTATTTATTTTATTTTGTACCTTTTTTCATACGTTAGAATTGATGTTTCACGTCTTTTTCATTCTTGTAACTAAAACATTCCTCAATCACTTCTTGTGAAGTAAAAAGGAGTTCATCATAAAAGATGTTGCTAAAGAAAAAGAAAAATATGGCACCAGAAAATCTGAAAAATTTTTTGTTTTACATTGTTATGAAAAATGATGAGAATCTTAGGAATTATTATCGCTATTTAATCAATATGAAAAATTTGGTTTCATTGCAAAATATTTTGTAATAATCACTGTTCATTAAATTGAGAGAAACAACCAGATATTCTACTCTTCAATGTAAAGCCCTTTCCATTTTATGCAAATTTTAATTTATCTAAGTATTATTTCGGACCACACCAGGAGAGTTTTTTTAATAAATATTGGCAGTATTACCTGCGTGGTGGAATTTGTATGCATTTGCATATTTCAGACATAGCATAGATCTATATTGGGACTTTAATTTGTATATAAACTCTGACTCTACTGATCAGGATCAATTTTTATTAAATACGCTTTGAATTTATAAATATCTAGCCGCCAAAAAACGGACACCATCTGTGATTTTTCATTTCATTCAATGCAATAAAAATTTTGAAGAAAATATATTTAGTTATAAAACTCACGCGGCAAGGAAATATTATAGTTAACTTGAGTAGATAAATACAATTTTACGTGAAACATTTGTAACATTAGCGTGTACTGCTAATATGACAATGTTACTACCCACCCCTAAACAAGCTAGCATAAACATCCTGCAATAGAAATACTATCCACCCCTAAAAAAGCTAATAGTCATAAATATCCTACAATAAAAATACTACCCCAAAGTAATATTGTACTCATAGACATCCAGCATTATTAAACATCACGATATTACTATGTCAAATATAGGTGTTCTACTGACGCATATGTCTACCGGAGTAGAGCTGCTTGCAAGTCCAGTCTCATCACCTCGAATGCTAGATTGAAGAGAAGTCTAAAAATGCTACAAATAGTGCAGAACCCTGATGTTACAACAGAGTGAGCTTGCAATGCTCTGATTGGCCCGTGCTGTATTAAGACAAGACCACTAATGTTGTTGGACACCTGGCTGGCCTACGTGACCTAATAAGCATAGTTCTACCTCTGCACGTCCGGTGTCTTGGAGTTGATGTTATGAAAATGAGTCGAATGCAACGGTTGAATTCAAGACAACTAGAAACTGGTGTACGTTATAACAACAAGCAGCCTTCTAACCTGATGCTAGCGAGTGACGTAATAACAAAGGAAATCTCCCACCTTTCCTCCTTGCAACTAGACCTATATAACGAGGGCACAAAGACAACATCGAAGACCATTTACATCAGCCACTTCCACGAGAAGTCTTCTTCAGGACTAGGATGCTATCTAGCCAGGTTGGCTGATAATAATATCTATGTTTGAATCTATAAACTACATATTGCTGCGATGGGTTTGATTTTCTTGAATACTTTGATTTAGTTTGTTATGGAAATCTGTCAGTGTAGGCATCGGTAATTTTTGCTAAAAACTTTAATTTTAAAAGTAAATTCTTAATATTTCCTGTCGCCGCATGGGCGCTAGTATCTTTTTATTTTCTTGGTTTAAATAGGTAGCCACATTTCTTGGTTCTTTTTATGTTTGCAATATTTAGGTAAAACATTAAATTTTCTGCTTTTGTGGTTATCAGTAATAATTTAAATTCTTTAAATGATCAATGTTTTATTTATCGGGTATTTTATAGACTTCTTTTCTTTGAAGTTAATGTTAAAGTAACTTATTGTTGATTTATATGGTTTTGACTTTAATATTTGCAGATTCATTAAGGCAAATTTTATAAGTTTTCTAAAGTAGCTTTGTTTTTCTATTAGAAATTTAAATGTGGGAATCTTATATAATTCTTTAAAAAGTGACGAGGGTAATGGTCCCGCGAGGGTTTGAGTTTAGTCGGGAAGTCAAACCTTTGTGCTTTACGTAAATATCTGGTGCGATATTTACAGTAAAATTTATTTACTTTAAATTTAAATTTATTAAATTTAAAACTATTTTGTCTGTATTCACAGCTGTGAATCAGACGCATTGTAAACCATTTAAAAGAGGCTCATTAAGCTCTTTATAATCTTTTAAAATATTTAGGAGTTAAAACGTTAAGTAAGTACCTGGTGCTATATTTAAATTTAAACTTTTTCCCTAAATTTAAAACTGATTTGTCTATATTCACAGGTGTGAATCTGACGCGTTGTAAATCATTTAAAAGAGGCTCTTTAAACTCTTTGCAATCTTTATAATATTTAAAATTTAAACTTTAGATACTAATTTTGTTTGATCTTGATTCACTGTGGTGAATTAGAAGCTTGTATATCATAAAGATAGTTTCCTTTAAATAATAGCAACAATTTTGTTTATTTCATTAGTCTCTTCTAGACAAGTTTATATAATACATTTATATACCATAAAATTTGTGTAACGTACTGCGCATGAAATAAATTGGGATGATTTATTTGTTTTCCAACACATTTCAGTTTGACATTTAAGGTCATGCAACTTGTTGTTTTAACACTGGTACTTTGAATAAATAATTCAAATATTTCTTAAATTTACTAATGGTTCACCTTTTTTATCATTATATCCTTAAGTCTCACCCTCCTCCTTTTTAGTCCATTGTGGCCGTAACTAAATAGATTGATAGTGGGGCGGTACACATTATTTATAGAAAGAAATAAGTACCTAGCGAAATGTGTGTCTTTTTTTTTCCCCCTGGATCACTTGGGGCAAAGAGCTCAAAACTTCAAATAGGTACGTACGGTATCTGCTCTAACTATTAAACAAATATCCGTCTGAAGGCAGCTTTGGGACATTTTATTATTTGTAAGTATATACATTTATTTATATATATGTATATATATTTTTGTAAGATGTGTATGTACATTTAAAATTAAAATTTATACATACACAGATAAAAACATGTACCAAATCTGTCCTTAGAGGAACACTTATTTATTATTAATACAAATATATTATTTACAAATGTTTTTAGATAGCAATTATTTTGTATACCAATGAATGCCTAGTATTTATAAATCCACATTATTTCAAAAATTGCAACTGTACTTTGACATCAAGACGTCACGTACTCCCAAATACATTCACAATTTCAAAGTGCCATTTTCCCTTCCAACGAAGTACATGCTATTTTTTTAGCCACAGCTAAAACCTTTTCTGAACATACCCAAGTATATTTATTATTTATTTTCCCCCTTCACACAGAATATCACGTACGGTATGAAACTTCATCCGTAAAACATACATTTCTAAACGCTGTCAAAAATTCTCTAGAGACGGTTAACTTTTTCTCTCCCCTCACGATGGCAAAGAATAATAAAAAAAATAAACGTGTCAAAAATTTACGGAATTGGAACGTGAGGTAAGGGGTGTTTTGAGAGGTGTAATAGAATAGATCCCTCCACGGCCTCCTAAACTGTAGGCCTGTCTTCGAGGGAAAAACTAACCGAGCGGTTTGCCATGACGTAAATAAGTGATCAGCCATCAGTGGAAACAGTTGAAGATCTACTGGGAGGGAAGAAAACCCAAAAATGCAACTGTCACTTTTCTGAGAGAAAAAAGGAGTGTAATATTATTTTATCCTGAAATAAAACAATTCATAGAAAAGTTTTAAAACCCATAAATAATAATAAAATACATTTGCTAATGAGCAAATACAGGAGAAAGAAAAAGTGCTTACAGTAGAACAAAATGTATATTCTTATAAATATAATAATTTTAATTAGCTACATTAAAAACTACGATCGTAAACATATGTTTTTAAAGTCAAATCATAGCTCATTGATAGTATTTGGCCCAATAGTAAAGCTGTAGATTCTATAAATCTTATGATAAAAATCATATAATGTTGTCATAATGAACGCAGAGTTACATCTGCTAAAGTTACAAACAACTTTATCTTAAACTGTGAAGAAACGCACTCGCACAGTACTACAGATCCACATTAAGGGATTGTATTATCTAGCTACAAGGAAGTATTTTTTAAACATAGATATTAATTTTAGTCACCAGAAAAATGAGATTAAACCACGGCTTCCCTAAGCCTCTCTTACCACTAATCCACGAGTACAGACTATTTCATCAAAATAAAACATTATTTGTTACCAACGTACTATTTTCCATGCGTTACTAGTTTTGTGTGTATACTTAGAGATTGCGGATACATTGACTGTATTTTGACTGTAGAGCCATAGTGAAATCACGGTAGGACGGTAGTTTGATAACATTCTAACTTTTGTTTTGCAGTCAATATTGAAAAAAAAAATAGTTTGGTACACCACACATTCTTTGAACTTAAAATAGATAGCTTTACTAAAAACTAGTAATATTTGGGAAACTAAATAATATACACTGTTGCAGAAACAATCCACCAAATATGATAAATGAATTAATATACAATGTTAGAGAAACATTGATACAAGAAGAAAGAATATTTCTGTCCACCAAAAAGCACAACAGTCAATTTCCCATTCAAAAGAACTGAATTTAAAATAATAATAATAATAATAAATGTAGATGTTTATAGCTCAGAAATTATTGGTTTCATACAAATATATTCCAGATAAAATTTTATTTTTAACAGTACTACAATTTTACAATGATAAGCTATTCCGTATCTCAAAAATTGTGGAGATATCAAAATTGGAACTTTACACGTATGTAAAGTACCATTAAGGTCATTTTCATTGGAAAATGAGATCTGCCATCTTCACCCAGGTCCGCTTTTATACCCCAGCTCGAGGAGCGTGGGGGCGCGGAACTAAGGGGGGAAGGTCGAAGACAGCCGACATGGGCCGAAGGTAATTCCTTATTGAGAAATACAACAATTACATGAGTACAAATATCAATAGAAGACATGTAGCACCATACATAACAGAGTGATGAAGTGTGTATTTCTTCGTGTTAGTAGTCGGATGGCTTGCGCCCTCGTCCACGGGCCTTTTGGGAACTTCTGGTGCCACCTCCACCATCTCGGTACTGTCGTCTTCCGTAGACCAGTGGAGGAACAGCTAGTGGAACAAATCCTGGAGGATAAATGATCGCTCCTGCATCGCCTCTACCAGCGGCGATCGATGCGGGCCATCCTTTTGTTAATGCGATGTATAGGATACTGATGAGCACTTGCTGTACTTCTCTTGAGAGGTCTGGGTACATGGACGCGATTGCTAGTAGAAAAGTTGCCTGGCGACCGGTAGGCAGCTCCATAGCCTTGGCCTTCAGGGTCAAGGTGACGCAGAGTGCAGAGGCCTCGTCTATGTCAAGTAGATGGGTATCTGCGGAGAGAACTGAGGCTTGCCTCCTTGGATGGGATTATGGGTGTCCCAAGTCTTACTGCGGGATGAGCTGGTCCACCCTGTGCAGGTGGTGGATTTACCGACTGACTATCTGCTGGTTGGTGTTGTGTTAAGGTCGTAACACGTGCCTCAAGTTGTTGGAAACATTCATGGTTAGAGTTGAGGGTCTGGCTTATTTCTTGGAGTAATGCCAGCATCTGATGTGAGTCCTTATCTCTTGGCATTTCTTTGGAGTCCGAATTCTCGTCGCGTCTAAAGTGTACTCGTTTTCTTGGACTCCCCACTGGACTGAATGAACGAACTCTGCTTGATGTCACTGTCACTTCTCATTGTACTATGAATGATGGTGATTGCGACGGTGTTCTGTTGGATTGTCTCCCTGCGAGTGGACTGGGCACAGATCCTGTGGTTGACGAACTGCTGATTGACTGCCCCCCGGTGGGCTGACTGGGTTCAGAACCAGAGGTGGATGGGCTTACTGGAACCAATATGGTTTTCCCGGAGTGGAGGTCCGCATTGGATTCGTCTTCCACAACCTCTTCAAACGAGGTATCTGCTTGGTAAACTTCGAGGATCGTGTCTGCTAGAGAGGCTCTAGGTGTAATTGATGTTTCCTTAACTTCCTCTAATAACTTGGTGATGCAATCGATGTCGGTCACTCGCGACATGAACGATGATGTGTTGTTGGGATCTCCTCCCACAGCAGTTTACAAGAAACTTTAGATTAAAGTCCATCCTATTTGTCTAAAGTTTCCTGAAGACGTTATTATCACCGGAACATGTCAATTTAATCTAAAAGCAAACGACTCTGAGCTCTACAAATATAATTCATTCACGACCTTAGTTTACTTGGATGACTGCTCAAAGACTTACTAGAAGAAGTCCCTAATGTATACTTACGGCAACAGCTGACATCTATCACTTTGGATAATTTAATGAAAACAGATGGTGAAATATGAATTAACCACAATAACAGTTAACTACAGTAATTTAGGCCAATATTATTTATATATGTAGCTTATTAATCGTTATATTACAACTTGAAAAAATTATTACTCACAGCACTTCCACAAAAGGTCTAACGAACATAGCTTCAAAATGGCGACCGAAGAATTTAAACCATGTGGTTGAACATGACGGAAACATGTTTTTTACAATGGTGCACCCACGCAGTGGATACAAATATTTTATTCAGTTAAATATTTTGAAATATGATAAAATAATCATAAAATAAGTTATTATATATTAAAAAAACTGACAAGTATTTTCTCTTTTCCAAGTAAATGCGATGCCTGTATTAAAAGGTATTATTGTATGCACTATATTACACATAATAAATAAAGTTCCAAAACGAAGAATAAATACTTTTAAAATTTAAAATATTGTTTCGAGTTGGATAAAAAGAAATTATTAAAAGTAAATAGTAAATAGTATGATAAAACTTAAGTTTACGTTATTTTAAATGTAAAATATAACAGGTAATTAAAATCTTAACATTTATAACAAAACAGTGATCTTTTACAAGTTTTGACAGCCCAGAACCTAAACATATGCTTTTTGAACTGTCATGCAGGTAAAAACCTATCATGAACATACTCTAGGAATTGTGTGATTCAGAGAGCCTTTCAAATATACTGTTTTTTTTAAAAAGAAGCTTTAAAATTATGTTCCCACTATTGTAAATCATAAATAGGAATCAATATATTCGCCTGAGAGTGGTAGGCGTACAGTTTAAGCATCGATATTTAAGGCACTAGAATAATCAAACAGAAATCCTCAAACATCTTGTAATTGTTAAACGTTCCTGGGCTGATATGTGTGTGTGTGTGTGTTTGTATGCACGCACACGCATGAGAGCTTGGCTGTGAGACCAGAACACTTATGTTCCTTTCCTCTCTCTTTGCTTAGTTCAACCCCCGCCCCTTTTGAAAGGTAGTAGGTATTGTAGCTTAGGTTGAGGCCTAAAGTTGACAGTAGGAGCAGGAAAATATTTATTGATTCAAACCAATTTTTAAAATGTATTCGTTGTGCGTGGTGGCCACATAATTGAATATTAATTTTTTAACTCATGAATTGAAAATGTTTTTATATTTTCTAAGCATCTCGTCTTACTAACTGTTCATATTGAATAAATAGCTCATATTATTGTATTCAAAAACAAATTAGCGTATAATCCGAACCCGAAAATATGGATGAATATTAGTTAGTAATAGTAAATCTATATAATTGAGTACAGACATATTTTTGTTTTTAAACTATTTAATTTTACTGTATTTAACATTATTTAGAATAATATTGATTAAAAATATTAGCCTTTTTACTTTCTCATAGGCTAAAGAAATTATGGTAATCATGAACACTTTCGGCCTCAAGATTATGATGGCGCTAATGATCTGTGTGGTACCAAACTTTTTTAAAAAAAAGTGGATCTTACATAAATATTTTTTGCCATTTGGCTTGTAAAACCTTTGAATCACAATAATAATAAAATATACAAATGGTTTTACAAAGTAAAACTAATGAAACTTAATCAATTTACTTATGCGAATTTTAGATTAGTTAAACAGATACAAGTTTGAGTTGTGAAGACGGTTTTAGATATGATCATTAAGTATACATAGACCCCCTATCTTTAAATAACAATATTTTACATTATACAATGTTATCATTATTATTATTATTAACACCGCGTCTTACTACCCGTTCGGTTTATACGCACTTACGCTAATGTGCAATGGTAGGGTGATTGTGAGATGAAATGGAGGACCTACAGTTTAACGTGGAATCCGAACCACGGTGGAGGCCTGGCATTCCTCACATTCACAAGTTGTGATTAATACACGTCTTGTCAGAGGTGAAGGAAGGGTTTGGCAATCAGATAAATCTGTGCCGGGACCGAGGATTGAACCCCGGACCCTCAGCACAGAAGTCTGACACCTTACCCCTAGACCACCAGGTCACCCACTACAATGTTATCCTATCACCCAGAAAAAAAATGTATAAAATATACATTCAGACCTAAAAAAATTTACTTACTAATATGAAAAGCTATTTGGAATACACATTGCATTGACAGAAATATATTTTTAAAGAAACAAAACAAAAAGATTTTTGTGAAATAGTGTACTGCATACACACACAACATATACACTATATATTGCGTAATAAAACAGGAATGGCCAACATAAATAACTCGATATGAAATTATTTCTCTTAGCACTGTGTCTTACAATCCATTTAGGTTATACGCTTATGTACTAAATACGTTTATGGTTTAAGGGTTTAGGAAGTGTAGGAAGGGTTTAGGAAGTGTATCCGCATTTGCGAGGAGGGATAATGAGAAACCATTTTGGAAAAAACCTTCAGTACACTCGACCGAGATACTAAACTCGATCTCCCCGTCATCTTCAGTCTAGTCTACTGCGAGAGTAGCGTGTTAAGTCTCACTCTTTGGAGTTTGGACGAGCCCTTTAATGCAGGCGTTTTATACTGCGCGACACACGGCGGCAAAATGCCGTCGCGTTTTCTAAGTCACTGGGAACAAATGAGTCCTTTTATGCTCTGCCGTCCGAAAAACTTGCCGTCACGTTTTGTAAAACATGCCGTCGTGTCTTACAAAACGCCAGCGGCAAAAGCCGCCCGAAATAATCTAAGTACAAGGCATCTTATGGGTCCATTTATGCAAACGCGCCGCTTGTCTGCTCTCCGTTATCTAGACTTCAGAGCTGCCAACCCCTGGTTAGTAAATAATATTGGTCCAGTTGCTTGGAGGTTTACAAATAAGATTATTTTGTCATTTTGAAAATCGATATTTGTTATCATTTTTATTTAAAAAATGATGATTTCTATACTGAACGTTTTAAAGATTAAATCAAGAAAAATAAAGTAATTTGAAATTAACTATCGGAGAAGTACAAAACCAGAAATATAAAGAAAAGTCACTGGATAGAAAGAAGTGTATTATGTGTTTTACTATTCAAAAATAATGTTTTTAAATTGTCTTTGTCGTCTCTTAATTTTTTTTTAGAGGTTACGAAATGCCTCATCTTCAAATCTTGTAAATTTGATGCGATGAACATCCAATTTTCTTTCCCTTTTTTCAATGTAAGCTGACAATACGCCAAACAAATGACGCGCAGATACATCTTACACTCCCCAACACAAAGACATTGGCAGCACTGATACGATTTATCCTCCCCCACTACTATGTTTATCGACGGGCGGCAATGCTGCGTGCATAAAATGAACCTATAAAACGCGACGGCTCTTGCCGTCGTGTGTCGCGCGACACAAAACGCGTGCATAAAAGCAGCCTACTGATAGTTCTGGCAACACTGTGGGCTGACTGAGCCCCCGAAGACAAAGTATATATAGCTAGTTTATTTCTTCTGATACCGTAAATTAGGGGCTGGCGCTGATGCGGCTCTTCACTCCCAATGATCATTGACCAGGTCCTTAAGAAGCACGGCATCAACCAAAGCTAATAATATGGTTTCAATTTATCATATTTTTACATTAATAAGCCTATGGTAAAAATATTTATTTATTTATTTTAGCACCGCGTCTTACTACCCGTTCGGGTTATACGCTTAAGTACTAATTACGCTAATGGATTAGGAATTGGGAAGGTTGAACTTAGAGGAAGTGAACCCGCATTTGCGTGGAGGGAGAGTGGAAAACCATTTAGGATAAACCACCCCAGTTCACCCGACCGAGATTCGAACCTCGATCTCCCCGTCCTCGGCGGTCGAGCTCAACACGACTAGCGCGTTAGCCAACTACGCCACCAAGGCGGGTGTAAAAATAATAAATTATATAACACTAAAGGAGGCTTGAACCTAGAACTAGTAGTAGATCTATCACCAGTTGATTCATCATCTTTTTCGTAAGTTACCCTTGGTGTTACAGTGTTTTCTTTATTATTTAACGGTACTGGAATAACTATAACTAATGGAGAGTTCAACAACACCGACGTTTTATTCAGTTTTCCGTAAGTGGAGATAAAATGCTGTCCATACTGATACAGGTAGACAAAGTGACCAGGACTGACACATACACCACTTGTAACAAACAACAACGTAGACATTAGTAAATTAATTAATTGATCTCGGGCTGACGCCTGTAATTTGTTAAGTCTGCAATTACATAAACAGAAAAGTCAGACGGCGTGCCAAGCGAGATATACGGCAGCTAACCTTTAAGTCCTATCTTAGTGGCTGATCATTTACATGTTATTTATTTATATTTATATAGAATCAAGCATTAAATTAAAACCTTAAGAAATTTCGCGGCACACTTAATTCCGCATTGGTGTCTCAAATTTTAATCCTAAACAAAGGATATGATTTTTAAACCATTTACGGATTCAGTTTAAGTTTTTCCAGCTGATAGCAACATTCATATGTATGGTAATTAAATAACGTTAAGCCTAAATGTTTGTCTGTGTGTAAATATAAGAAAACCTATTTCAGTTTTTTAAAAGGCTTAGTTGTGCTAATACTTATTATTAATTTTTACGATCACCAAAATAGTGTTTACAGCTAATTTTAATAATATATATTTTGTTGTGACTTACATAATACCTGAGCTACACCAAAGGTATTGACTATAGTAACCTAATCATTATAGTGTTTAGAAATATAATGTTACTATCAATGAAGTAATATACATCTTGCCCCTACGACAAATGCACCAGCTAAAACACTTTGACTGTAGTTATAATAATAAAACGTGCTGTCTCTATATTGACAATAATTTTTTGTTGAGGCTACCATCAAACGTTATCAGAGCAATGATTTTTTTACGGTGTATATGCAAGTAGTGTTAGTAGTTTTTGTAACTGTCAGATACTTACCATTATTTTGGCATTCCCAATGTAGATTAATTTGATATTATTTAATGTGCTTGTGCGATGGGATGGGAACAAAAGTTAAGGTGAATATTTTTGAAGTTTCTCTGATAAACAATTTTTGTGGACACAACAAATAAAATGTTGATTAATTATATGTACTTAGTTTTATATTCTACACACATTAATCTTAAGAGTTCTTGAATATCTGTCATGGGCATATTACCATTTGATGACAACCGTTTATCTTTATTTAAAAAGATTCTCATCAAATTCCGTCATTCTGATGATAAATATTCAAGAACTATTGAGAATACTATGTGTAGAGAACTAAACTCAATATTCTACTTGAGACACAATTGATTTATTTTGTACCCCCCTCTCCCCAAAAAAGGTTTGCCATAAAAACTGTAAAATTCACGTTCCCTTCCACTGCACTTTAACTACACTAGAATTCTGACCTTACCTTGGGGTTAAATCACACCCTTACATAGACTCCAAAGTACACTCTAACTAACAAAAGACTTCCGTTCATTTTACTTTTCTAGCTTCACACGAGGTATTAAAAACTGAATACTAGTCCAGGCAATCCCTTGTTTAACTTCGCAATCCTCACAGGCGTAATTCTAGCCCGCTTCCCTTTCGGGTGTACACAAATGCGTAAAGGTTTACCGTTCACCTCTATAACAATATATTTTTTTTAAACCTTTAGATTTAATTTTCAAGTGCCACGAACAGGTATTACCAAGAGGAATGTCAGGGGTGTAGGGAGGGGAAGCTTTGGTCGAGTTTAAATGGCTGTGCTTGAAAACAAAACAAAAAGTAGGAAAGAATAGCGCTGATATGAAAGGATAAGAGCAAGCAAGGGCGAGGTGGAGGTGAATACATTGCGCGCGGTATGTGAGTGGCCGAAAGCCGATTAGACGCCATTGTTAGCGATATTTACCCATTGTTGAACAACTGTTGTGAAAACAATAAACCGGTATTATTGCGTCCGTTTTGTTCGTGGAAGAGTGTATACATTCAGTTTATATCTATATATTTGGGCGTTTTTTTTCCTCTCCCGTACTTAAAAGCTTAAATGAATGAATGTTTTTTGAATTTCGACAGATATTACAATATTTACGTCTCATATTATAGGTATATCATGAGATATTAATTTATTTTGGAGGAATGGTTTATTTGTAAGTTAATTCAAGTATGTATAAATTAACATTATTTACATTTATAAATTACACCAAGTTTGTGGGAAAACAAAAAGAGTTTTGCTCACTTTTAATAGTCTTAAGAGCCATTTATAAGAATCCTAGAAATGTAGTATTTATTAGGACAAGTACTCGCGTTCGTTTCAAGTATTTAAAAATCTATCTCTTGTCAGAAGGAAACAAAAGATAAAAATACCAATCTAAATACAATATTTTATTTTAACTATTACGTTCAACACTTAAGGCAATTACTTACCTAATTTAAGGGGTATAGATTGTAAAGATAGCTTATGTAATGATAGTAGCGCAAACAGGCTGGGATTGGAACCTCAATCTCTACCACAAAGACAATCAAGTCTATTGCAAGATTGACTTCTTATACCGTGCGGCCACCAAAATGAACTGTAAAACAAAATTGCTCCAAAGTACAGCAATCTTTTGGATTAGATTAAATTTACAAGCATAATTGAAAGCACTTCTCTTTTATTCCAAATGCATATGGCATGTTCAATTGTTCATTTAGCAGTGAAATTATAAATGGATTCAGAATGAATATGAATGGATTACTCAAGTCTCCCCACAAGGTAAGATATAGATATTTGACCAAGCTTGTTGAGATCATTGATTGTTGTGATCATTTGACATTTCATCTGTCCGAATATTTATTCCGCGATAGCTATCAGATACGTGGACAGATTTTAACGAAATTTTGTGGGAACATTCTTTGAGCCCAGGCCGAACGATGTATGTTGGTACTCGTGATTTTACAATATGGTTATCCGTGTAAATGTGGCGGCCGCTTGGATGGTGTTTTGTTTAGTAACTTATCTCTAGTGATTTGAATTTTAAATTCCAAGCATTCGGCATTTGATTGGGTTTATAGAGCGCATTTAAAAAAAAATTTTAACATATATTTCAAGACAGATGTTGTAGAACACGTGAATAGCGGTTATTCTCTACTAATATAATGCATTATTGAATATAGTATTAATTTTTTTTTCTATAACTTGATTCACCGAGAAAAAATAACAACTTAAAATCCAAGGAGACACTATAGGACATATTTCAACTAGAGATTCAAAGATACATTTTACTGTTCTGACTCATCATTGTCACTTTTTTACGTGTATGTGAGTGTTACATCAGAGCAACACGTTAGGTTTCTTAGCAGAACACATCTTTGCTGTCCCGCTGCCACAGAAAAGTAAGAAACAGACTCCCAACCGTACGGAGATCTCGCTATACTCCTTTTGCCAGCTTCAGTCCTTCAACACTGGGCCTCGCTAGTGTCACTGCTGGGTGATGATAGGACTAACAGCAGTGATCCTAGTGGTGAAGGACTGAAACTACCAAAAGGAGCGCAACCATTTTAAACTGGAGGCTGAGTGTCTGGGTATATTATTTGTCTGTGCCCATGGCCAACTAGTTGAGGAAAACTACCACTCTAATTTTAGAAGATTTCCCATGTTAGGATTGCAAAGATTGGACACACGCAATATGTCCTATATATGATGTAAGCACATACTGCTTTATTGGAAGACAGAGGGCAAATCTCTTCTACAGTATAATATAGGTACAGACTGCATTCTTTGAAGACAAAGGACCAATCTCTTCTACAGTATAATATAGGTATATACTGCAATCTTTGAAGACAGAAGACACATCTCTTCTATGAAAACGGAACAAACGACATGAACAGTGAGGCTGTGACATTTCGTAGGTTGGTGAATGATCTTAGGCAAGAAAGTGCAAGCATATCTGCCTATTTTAATCGTAACACGTAAAATTTTAATCATCTAAAGAACAGAAAATATGAATAATGACAGCTATTTGTAAAAATAGTTGTCACATAGTATTTGCAGGCAGTTTGAAGGGGATCCCCTCCTAAAATTACTTATTAAGGTCCAATAAATATATTTACCAAGTTGCACCTATCTATAAATATTTGAAAGATTGCATCTATATTGTGTTTGTATAGCCTATAATGTAACATGGGATGGGAGTCTATAATATAAGCGGGTATGAAAGTCACTTGAGCTTGGTCAATGTCTATTTTTGGTTAGGCCATCACTCATGTATTCACTCTTTCTAACTCTCCACAAACGTTCTGTGTTCGCGAAAGACAGGATTCTCTTGCGCCAGGGTATAGTTCTGGTGGTAGACGTCTCGGATACGTCAAGATATTTTCGCAAGAAAGCAAGGTAGTTTTAGTTTAGGCACAAGAGTGGCATGGTGTCTTTCTTCAGCTACATGAGCAGACGTCAGTCTTGGTTTAGTAACGGGTGCTGGTGGGTGTTCGTTTAGTCATGCGCCAGTCAAACAATCGGAGACATACTCAAGTAGCGTCAGTACATTAAAGTTAGAAAGAACAATCATTTATTCACTAACATTTTCTACTTTTGGACTAGTCAAAGGGGTTTTTAAAATGCAACTTCAAATATAAACCAGTTCAAGACAATTTAATCTCTGAACAATTATAGTAAATTGTTTACGACTAGTAATGAGTACTCCCTCACTCATTTGCAAACCTCCAAGTTGATAAATCAATTCCACGCAATGGAACAATGAATTGATACAAGGTGACTAAGTTCTGCTTAGCACCGAAGTGTTGCAAGTCTACAAGACGATGTTATAATTTCCTCAAAAGTCTGCGGTACAGGGACGACGCGGTAAAATTAGATTTATACTTGTGGACTCCAAAGATCCCGCTAGGCTCCATGATCCTGAGAACGGTTTATAACGAATGGAAAACAAACCTAAGAAAATCGTTATTAAAATATCCATGAGAGTGGGTAAGATTAAAGTATCCGTGAGATAAGGGGAGAGGAAAGTAGCCTTGATATAGTAAGAGAGAGTTATATAAGTTGAGATGAAAGTCACCCTGCGCTAAGGCGAGATTAAACTTTAAAGTATTCGTGAGATTAGGTGAGATGACAGTATCCGTGAGATAATTGGAGACGGAATTCGCCATGAAATAAAGTGAGGTGAAGGTCACAGTGAGATAAGGAGATATGAAAGTATCCATGAGATAATGTGGGATAGAGAGAAAGGGATGTAAACATGAAATAAGATGAAATGAAAGTCACGGTGAGATAATCTGTGATGAAAGTAATTGATTTGTATTGTCGACAGGATGCCAAGCCTTGGCTCATATGCAGATTGTCATACAAGGTAGCAGCGGATTGAAGACAATGGCTTCGTTACCTTTGGGTCACGGCTGCAAAGACACTCACCAGTATTTCATGCACATGTATCCATAAGAAACAAGAGGTGTGGATTTGTCAATCCGTTAAAAGACCGTAGCCAGCCAATAATTTCAGGGGGGGTTTGGTGGGCCCATCCCCCAATTGACGGAGGCTAGAAAAAATTCTATATAAAAAAACTGTTCTAGAAGTTCTCTAAAGTGTTTTTTATGGTAACATAACCCATTAACTGCCGAAGGCTAGGAAAAATTCCAGATATTAAACAGCTCTAGAAGTTCTCTAAAGTGTTTCTTTATGGCAACATAACCCCCTAACCGCCGAAAAATAGGACCAATTCTAAATAATAAACACCTCTAGAAGCTATCTGAAAATTTTTTTATGACAACATAACACCATAACTGCTGAAGGCTAGAAAAAATTCTAAATAATAAACACCTCTGGAAGCTCTCTGAAGTGCCCCCTAATTTGTACTTGTACCTTAATTTTTATATTGCTTGAACCATAAATAAAGCCATATATACTTTGTTCATAAAATTTGGGGGGGGGGGGG
>CABFWO010001074.1:74158-90743 GCA_902155825.1 Timema genevievae | reverse complement strand
TTTTTTTTGTGTCGTATAGTTGACCTCTGGGAATTTCATCTAACTCTTTATTGTCATTAGAAATTCTGTTGAGTGGCTTCGGGATGACAGAACACAATGAACCATTATGGCCCATTTGTTTTGTATAGTCCTTCGGCTCCTCTGCAAATTTATGTTCCTTTTTTTTTTACTTGTACATTGTTGCACACCAACCTTAGTTTCTGGGGTAAATTAAGGAGGTGCGCTACACAATGTATATTATTACATTTATGCTCTTTGGTTGAGTGTTTCTATAACAATGTGTATTATTTCGTTTCACATATCTTACTAGTGTTTAGTAAATGTCTCTTAAATGTCTTTTAAGATAAAAGAGAGAGAAAGTTTGAGTAG
Source organism: Timema genevievae (assembly GCA_902155825.1). Classification (NCBI taxonomy): domain Eukaryota; kingdom Metazoa; phylum Arthropoda; class Insecta; order Phasmatodea; family Timematidae; genus Timema; species Timema genevievae. The sequence goes on along the minus strand of CABFWO010001074.1, from coordinate 90,374 downwards.
TGCACCATTTACTTTATGTGTACGTGAGATTTGCAACAATATAAAATCTGCTCCAGTTCAGACTTCAACTTGCGTTGAATATGGAGATTTGAACCAACATTCCATAATCAAAGTTTTGGGTGGGGATTATTACTAATAACCTGTTTTTTTCTATAAGCACATGCATATCTCCATTGTTATAGAGTCTAAGATTTTTCATTTTTGCTTTTAATTCCCTCAAAAATAATTATATCTCTGGACAATTTATAGGTGAAGCAGACTCATACACTTATTCTATGATGTAAAATACCTTTCCTCTTAATGCTACCTCTCCATTGTCTGAAATTACAATACTCTCAGCTTACAATCCTCCCTTTCCGAAGGAATTAAACCTCTCTTGGTCCAAAACCATTTTTAAATGTAAAATAATGCTCTTTCCCTTTAAACGTAATAGTGTGTAGACTTTGATACCAAAAATAGTCCTGGTGAATTAAAAAAAAAAGGACTTAAAGACTTAGACGTTGAAATAAAGAATTAATACAGATGATTTAAAGGTAATAATGTTCTTTTTATTTTCTGTGAAGGCCCAGTTTTGTAGGAAACCCTACAAAGTACTATAACGTGTGGCAAGTTCTCCACATCTCTGACTATGTGAAGCGCATTAACTATTGCTGACAAAGGAAGGACTACGCGAAACCATCATTTAGAGCAGCATGTGCTGGATGTATTTTCTTGAACCACTTCAACGATTGATTTTATTTTATGAATAAAATTGTCCTATTTTTTTCACATATCAGTTTTTCTCAAAGTGGGATCCTACAGGTCTAATAGGGGGAAGGGGTTACGAAAATTAATAAGCAACCAGTCTTCATATTTACCCAAAACATGATAAATGGTAAGTAGTCTAGTTATAATAATAAGTAACCAGTAGGCCTATATATAATAAGTATATAGACCCACTTCTGTGGCCGAATGGTCTAAGGTGCTAATCTGACAGTATACTAGACAGCCAATGACGAGGAGACAGAAATTCGAATCCCGTTTGGGTGTAATGAGAGTATTATTTACTATTTCCCTTCGTAAATGTGGGTGCACTTCCTTTAAACTCAGTCCTGATCCTCCTTAACACATTAGTGTAGTACATATGCGTACAACCAGAGCTCGCTGTAAGATGCGTTGTTAAAAAATAGTAAACATAAGGGACCCACAATGCGTGGCAATGCAAACATAAAACAGCTAATCAGCTGCTTGTGAATTAAGCGTAAGAAAAGTGCTGGCCTTAACTTATTCCAAATAAAGACGATATTATTATTATTATATTTTATTTTTTAGTGGATAAACACAAACAGATATTTTATTTTGTCACTATCTAATCTATCTATCTATCTAATTATATTAAATTGTAAAGTGAAACAAATCTACACAGAATAAGAACTGAACACACGCTCTTCATTTAACGAGTTATTCCAAATCACTTCACATGAAAAGACGCATCTGTCTGCTAGTATCGCATTTTGTATGCGCGTGCGCGTTGTAACTATTATCTATTTTATATTCCACATGAACAAAACACTTATGCTCTTCAATAACTAATTCAACGTTGCACAGCTTGAATTTGAATTTTAAAACATACTTTGGTGTTTCTTATAGCCACTAGAAAGTGTTCTTCGTGTGTTCACGAATAATTAAATCAGCCTGGGCTGTGCGCACAGCTTACAGATAATATAAAATTAGTAAAAGTCAAGATACAAATTAAAATTGTTGACACCTATATTTTGAAATAGCTAATAATGAATGCTTTTTGTTTCACTAAAATAGCCTACAAACTCACAGGATAGATATTAAATATAATAATAACCAGATAGATCCTATGTTAGCTAGGTGCTATCTGAGGAGTAAGTTGTATTGTTGGAACTAAACTGTTGTGTTGCGTGTCTGGGAACTTACTCCGTGAGTGTAGGCCACCTGTACAGTATTCTAGTGGGGCGAGTTTTATATAGAGGATTAGTAGGGCGCAATTGTATTCTTGTTAGTCTGATAATAATCCAATAAGAACATGGCAAAATTAAAAAAAAAGTGGTAAAACATTGATGACACCTTGCTATTATATTATTATTATTATTACTATTATTATTATTTTTCCAATAACAACATTTCTTGTAAATTTGCCCTTGACCATGTCGGTATTGATGTCCCTTCTCAGGTCTCTCGTAACCCAAAACTATTTCCTCTCAATAAATCCCTATGGGCCGTTGTATCCACAGCGAAATTTCTAAATTTATAGTACTCAATTTATTCACAAAAGAACTCTAATAGAGTTATTTAATAAACTACCTTATCATTAAGCTAATCACTTCATGTTTTAACTCAACTATTTAAATTTTAATTATTCTGATTTTTTAAAAATGATGTCAATTCTTAATGGCTTTGACCACTATTCCTTATTAATATTATTTATTATTTATTTTATATTTTTCAGTAACTATTTATATGTATATATAATTATATAGCTATTATTGTTTATTATATTTTATTATGTATTATGTATGCCCACTTTCAAAATACTTGTGTACTTTTAATCTTTCAGTGTTGGTCTGTTACAGGTCTAGCAAATATAGGTCAGCACTATAATAAAGGAAATGGAAATTGAAATGATTATTTTAATTTTATCCATCAAAAGTAACAGCTGCAAACCACATGACTCGACGTATGCTCTTTTTACAGTATTAAGTCTTATATTATATTAGCCCTTTCAGTTAAAGGAGCTAATGCAGCCTCATACCAATTATTGCAGAATAGATATTAGGAGGGCTTGGGTAATTGATTTGATCATTCACGGTTTAATACTATCCAATACATATCGTAGTAGTATCTAAAGAAAAGGGCCCAAGTTTTAATCCTAGTTGAGTAAATATATATCAAATATACCTCTGCTTAACTTCACTACCCTATTCTGTGGCTCTAAATAAGAAAACATAGGTATCAAAATGCATTCTTTTCGAGATGTAGCAGTTGGTACGTGCTTTATTTTATTTTTATCTGAACCTCGTCTTACTATCCGTTCGGGTTATACGCCTATGTACTAATTACATTAATGTGTTAGTGATTGGGGAAGGCTTAATTTAGAGGAAATGCACCCTCATGTGTGTGGAAAGAGAGTGGAAAACCATATTTTTAAGCACCCTCAGTGCATCCGACCGGGATTGAACCCCGATCCACCCTTCTTCAGAAGCTTAGTCCAACACGAATGTAGCGCGTTAGACCACGTTTCCAACGAAGTGGGGGGAAAGTTCTTTGAATTTTGTTTTTATTTGGGGTGCAAAATATAAAAACATCCACTGATGATGAAACAAGGTTGTTATGAGATACAAAAATGAAAGCAAATGGCTGTGAAAATATTTATTTTTTAGATATTTCCAAATGGTTTATTTTTAAAATGAAGTGGTTTTCAATCTATTTATCTATGAACCCTTTTTAAATTATTTTGAGCCATATAATCTGGTGCTGAAGTGTGGTATTTGACGTTTAGGACAATCTGTATACGTTTCAGTTCATCAATAGCTTTCTTATTGCACATATTTTAGCTAAATATGTTTTAAAAATATTAGGTTAGTTGTATTTGAGAGAATTGGGGTTAATTTACAGAAAAAGAGTGGATTACTTTTTCTTAAGGGTGTTGGAGACCTATTTGCACCACTAAACACCACCAATATATGAAAAAAAAACCTCTTATCTCGTCGTCCTTGCTTTTGTTTAAAAACTATCTTTTTACTCCGATATTAACTTGGAATATTAGTGATATATACTAAATTCAGGTCCATATTTATAGTTGAGGAATTCCCACGGTTAACAAGATGTGGGGGGCTCCTTACATACATTAGATCTGGTTTATATTGCTACGGAGAAAATATTTTAAACAGGAAAATTTTGTTACTTGAGATTATGATAAAGCTCGACTGTTATGTGGCCCCGAACCCAAAGTAGTGGGTCTTACGATTCTGTCTGACTTCATGTCTGCCTGTATGACCCCTCTGCTTGTCTGATCCTATGTCTGCCTATCTATCTAACCTCATGTCTGTCTGTATATCCACAAAACTGCAGCCGACCGATACGGTTTAATGGATTATGTTCACAGTTGATATTTAAATGTTATATGGCCGTATCTCAGGGATTTTATTTTTGTTCTAGCCTTAAAATTAAAGGTGGTTTACTGATGGTTGATTTTTAAAAAAGTTATAAAATTGCTAAAAACAATAATTTTGTTTAAAATCAATATACATAGGACGTGAAAAATAATACGTTAAACTGGTTTTTCAAGAATAGTTTACTGAAGAGATGTATCTGAAAGTTTTTAATTAATTTTAAAATAATTTTAACGCGTTTATATATATAAAAAAGTGTATTTGGGGAGTATTTTAACTGTAAGATAAGAATGTCAATTCTATATAAAAAAAATTAAGTTAATTATTGATTGGAAATTTTAACAATGGCTTGGTTCAAAATTTGTATCTGAAGAGTGATTAATGTTATTATCCAAATAATATTTGTTTTACTGGGGAAAACTAATTTGGGAACTTCACCGGTAGCTGATTTTTGAAGCTGTTGTTCCAAACAATTGCAATTTATGAGAAAGTATGTAGCATTTATTTTTATGTGGTCCAGGTGATACAAAATACGCCCTTAGAATATTTGACATCAATTAATATACAGAACACCCTATATATATCCTAATTATATAGGGTGTTCTGTATATTAATTTGTGTCAAATATTCTAAGGGCGTATTTTGTATCACCTGAACCACATAAAAATAAATGCTACATATATATATGTATATCCTATATATATATGGTGTTCTGTATATTAATTGGTGTCATATATATATATATATATATATATATATATGGTGTTCTGTATATTAATTGGTTTCATATATATATATATATAGGTGTGCTGTATATTAATTGGTGTCATATATATAGGATATATATATATATATAGGGTGTGCTGTATATTAATTGATGTCAAATATTCTAGGGGCGTATTCCCATCGACCAATCATGAAGAAAATATCATCTAATCATGGGTCTAGAAACGCTCAGTTTTAAAGTTATTGAAGATTTTCTTCAAAGATGGATTGGTCGTGGAGGATCCATTGAATGACTTGCTACGTCACTAGATTTGAGCACCATGGATTTATATCTCTGAGGGCATTTAAAGTCCATTGTTTACGAAACTCCTGTTTCTGAAATTGACGTGTTAAGAGAGCGTATTGTAAATGGATGTGAGCAAATACGTAACACTCCAGATGTATTCAACAGAGTACGACAAAGCACGGGACGAAGACTCAGAGGGTGCATCGAAGCAGGAATAATTCTTTTGTAGCAACATGTTCTATCTTTTTTTGTTGTTGTTTTTGTTGAACTTTGCCTTGTTTAATTGTATTGGTTCTTCTGTTGGATTACATATTAATTGGACAGTAAAATTCCTCCAACCTCAGAAACTAAGCATTTCTAGAACCATGTTTATGTTAACATTTTTTTATGTTTGGTTGATGGGAATACACCTTTAAAATATTTCACGCCAATTAAAATACAACCTGTTCATATATATATATATATAATTAATCTACCAAATAGATATACTCGTTTCAGCAGTCTAATAGTCTAAAGCAGTGGTATTAAACCTCGGGTACGTGAAAACATCTAAAAATATACGAGTATATACAAATTGTACGTGCTACCTTGGATGTCTTCACTCTTCACGTATCTCAAGTTGAGTACCACTGCTTTAGACTATTAGAGCACCGAAACGAGTATATCTTTGTTTTTATAAATGTAAAAACAAATTTTACGTGTTGTGCTTTATTGATGTGGTTAGATCAATTTAATTGTGGTCCCCTCCATACAGACAGTGGCGTAATTACAATAAGTTTCAGCTTGTACATTTATATTCTTATAAATCTGCTCTAAGAACTATATGCCAGTCAACTCTTTCATACAGTCGACTATAAATAGTAGATTTACACTAACATTATTGCACGTGGATCATTTCTGAATAAATATTGATGGAGATAAAGAGTTAATAGAAGTTTCTAATATTGAGCAGTGTTGAAATATTGAATGAGATTTGGATAAATACTGCGTTGAATAGGTCCTTTTTTGACCATTTTAGAATGGCTTCACAGATAAGCACTGTGCAAAAATCTTCATTCTGTCATGAGAGGGACATACTGTATTTATTAACAAGAAACTTTGTCGCTTTGTCCCCCATCGTCACCGAGGGAAATATCGATTAATCATTCAAATACGATTGCACAGCACACATTTCTGGCCAGATGATTGTGGTATCTGATTGCTCGTGATACATTTGATTGCTCATTTGTAGGTGATGATTTCCACACATACATCAAATTCTCAGATTTAACTATGAGTGAATAATGACCCTGAGAATGGGACGAATACTGGATAGCATTGGTGTGTTAAGACAAAAGTCCAGGTTTCGATGCCTGTGTCCAGGTATAATTTTTCAACTAATTAATATGTTAGGTTACATGTGCACGTTTCAGGCTACCGTTCAGTTTCTCGTCACAGGGGAAACTGTTTTGTTTGGAGTTTGAAGGTCACTGACTCGCTCTCATTTACATTTACAGCATATATGTTTACAGTTCTCTAGGCTGTAGCTATTTTTAGCTAAACAAAAACACAAAACAGATTATGTTAACTCCAACATGTAAATATTTAATATTAATTTAATATCATAGTTTCTCACAATTCTCTTTTAATTTTAGGTTTGTTATCGTTTTCTGTTTTCTTTTTTACCTGAGGTATTTAACGTGCACTTTCCAAACCAAGTGATTATATCAACACACGACTTATAAACTAACTTAAATCAAGGACAAATACAACATTCAGCTCCTTGGTTAAAAAAAATCATCGCTGTGAAAGTGGAAACACACATTTTCCCAATTATACATTTTTCAGCCATGCTGGGATTCGAACCCGAGCTAAGGAGTCTAAATAGTTTATTCTCAATAACATACTTTCCTTATACACTTTTTTTTTTACCAATTACTGAAAATTGTATTCAGATTATCCTAAATTTTTAACTGCTGGGTTTTGGATTAACAAGTTTTTACTGAAAATAAATAATTTTCCAAGAGCACACAACAGCACTTTTTGAACCTCTAAATAAATTCAATTCAAATTCTAAAAGTAATTCTATGGTATTATATAATACTTCACCAGCCAGTTACAAACGTTGTTTAGTAATCACACGTTTAAAAAAGAAAATTCCTCCTTGACTCTGGTGACTTCAGGCCAATTTTTACTTTCTCTCTATCTTACAGGTAGAGAAAGTATGGTGATCGTCAAAAAAATCGAACTCGAGATTTTGATGAATTTTGACGTTTCATGACTTCCTGAATCCGAAAAAGTGGTTTTTGAATTTCTGTCTGTCTGTCTGTCTGTCTGTCTGTACCTCCAACTAGAGCCTAAACTATTTTACCGATTGAGCTGAAACTTGATATCTAGGGTTTTCATAGGGTTGCCCCGAGGGGTTTTTGGAATTGGATATCTACCCCTAAAATTAAGGGTAGTTTACTGAAGGGAAAAAAGAGAAAAAGTCGATTTTCTCAAAATCGGCTCTAACGATTTTGATTAAATTTCATTTATGAACATTAATAAATATTCCAAACAAAATGGCTACTCTCAATATTTCGGCAAAATGGCTTTAAGGGCTCCGGTCTGATGCGTAAATTAACATTTTTTATAATAGCTCCGAAACTATTTGAGATATGAAATTACTTAGCATTACAAATATGTATATATATTTATAATACAGATATTTTATCCGAAACATATTTTTATAAAATCAATAACTTTCAATCTATACGCAATTATATAATTTTTTTAACTTTTTGGACATTAAAGTTTAAGTATTGCGACCGTAAAAAAAACTAACCTGAAATGTTGATGGATGTCGACGTCTCATGACCCCCCGAACCCTAAAAAATAGTCTTTGCAATGCCGTCTGTCTGTGTGTCTATAAAAACTTAAAATTAAGGGTAGTTTACTGAAGGGCGAAAAGAGAAAAATTTGGTTTTCTCAAAATCTGCTCAAACGATTTTGATTAAAATTCGTATCTAGGCGTTGATTAAGATTATAAATAAACTGGCTATTTTCATTTTCCTATGAAAATGATTTTTAGGGTACTTTACAGAAGCGTTAATTTCCGTATCTCCACAACTATTTGAGAAACTAAACAACTTATCATTGCAAAATTGTAGGACTATTAGAAATAAAAAACTTTTATTTGACATATATTTTTATAAAAGCAACAGTTTCTGAGATATTTGCAAATATATTAATACAATTTTGTGAGCTTTAGTTGTAAACATATACTACTTAAGTCTTAACGCAATAATTCTCCAATGCCATAGAGTAATTAAATATAAGTATCTAAAAAAGTATGTTATTTTTCCTTAAAGCTCTTAGGAGAAATGTTTGCATAGCAATGATCTATCTCCATTTTAGACTCAATAGTCAATATTTACATTTTTTATTGGTCAAAATGTATAAATGAATAATTAAATATCAATGCGATGACTTGAAGATCTGCAACACCTTATAAAATGTTAAAATTTTAACCAGAAATCGAAATTTTAATACGAAGTGTTGACCCTTGTGGAAGACATTAAACTGTTTGAAATGCTCTTAGGTGGACAAAGATGCGCCTCTTTTCTCATTGATTCTATATCATTGTATATTATTTTATGCGTGTTCTTATGTGGAGTGGTGATGATACAATGTACATTATTCCGTTCAGAAATCTTACGAGTTTATAGAAAGAGAGAGAAAGTCTGTGCGGTGCGCCGTACCATTTATTTGTTCATTGTGATAGGAAGGTTTCTTTACTCTGAGGCATGAAAACCTTTAAACTTTCTACCATATGGACTCTTAGCTCTAACATTTATTGTTATTCTGCGACATCACAAATCAATTAGATGATTATGTTCCAAAAGATTGCCCACTGGAAATGTAGAGACTTTACCAACAATCTATTTGGTCGCTATTCGGAGTAATCTTCTCACTTCTACATCAGATATCGTTAACATATGATATAAAGCTTTTCTAGCATATTCTGGGCCAGGTTTACTCAAAACATATTATATCATATTCCAAATACAGGTTAACTCCCGGGTTGTTATATCATATTCCAAATACAGGTTAATTCCCAGTTTATTCTATCATATTCTAAATAAGGCTAACTCCCAGGTTATTCTATCATATTCCAAATACATGTTAATTCCTAGGCTATTCTACCATATTCCAAATACGGGTTAGCTCCCAGGTTATTCTACCATATTCCAAATGCAGGTTAACTCATAGGTTATTCTATCATATTCCAAATACAGGTAAACTCATAGGTTATTCTATCATATTCCAAATACAGGTAAACTCCCAGATTATTCTATCATATTCCAAATACATGTTAATTCCTAGGCTATTCTACCATATTCCAAATACGGGTTAGCTCCCAGGTTATTCTACCATATTCCAAATGCAGGTTAACTCCCAGGTTATTCTACCATATTCCAAATACACGTTAACTCTCAGGTTTTTCTACCATATTCCAAATACAGGTTAACTCCCAGGTTATTCTACCATATTCCAAATACAGGTTAAATCTCAGGTTATTCTACCATATTCCAAATACGGGTTAACTTCCAGGCTATTCTACCATATTCCAAATACATGTTAACTCCTAGGCTATTCTACCATATTCCAAATACAGGTTAACTCCCAGGTTATTCTACAATATTCCAGATACTCCTAGTTTATTCTAGTGTTCTACCATTTCAGATGCCCTCTTGTCAAGTTGTTAAGCCCAAGTCCCTAGTGGTATACTCCTTGAAGTCCATGACTAGGATCGGATCGAGAAGACGTCTGGTGTACCTAATCAAATACCCGTGTAATAAATCCAAATAGGGCCGGTCATATGTTGTCCGGAGAACTAATTGTCAGAAAGTTCCCCATCTCCATCAAACAACCATAGAGCACGCAAGTAATAGAGTTCGTGACGAGGCCAGGTAGTGTTGAGATTGATCCTAGAGCACGCCCTCCCGCACGGCTGGTAATTGTTGTGGCCCGGAGTGAAGTAATATCAGGTGTTTAGTACACGACGATTATATCTTACACACGCTCCACTCACGATATTGTAGCCAAGGTGGACACATTTCTCAAATCTATACAACCGGTACTTGCTTTGGTGGCCGCATGGTCTAAGGCGTCACTTTCTTATAGACTGGACTCCCGATGACGGGGAGATCAGGTCTCGAATCTCATTCGGGTGTATTGAGGGTGGTTTTTACTAAATGGCTTTCCAATTTCCTCCCCATAAATTTGGGTACAATTAATTTAAATTCTACCTTCCTCATCCATTACACTTTAGAGTTTTAAAACACATGTGTACAGCCCAAACGGGTAGTAAGACGCTGTGCTAATTTATACAGTAGGATTTGGCTAATTCGACATTGGTTAATTCGAAAAATTGGATAATTCGAACCCAGCAAGATTTCCCATGACATTTTTATTTAAAATCAATAGTAAAAAAATAACATATAGGCTAAGTAAAATTTTAGAAGGAAGTATTTGTATAATTTGAAGTCTACTCCTTTTTAATTTTTTTCAAGTTTATACTCATTTCAAACCTAGTTTAACAACCCCTTTCGCCCACCCCTCCCCCCATATGCCGAGCATGTCAAATAAATATGGAACTATCATATCAGTAAATGTGTAAGTGGGGAATTATGCACCAGCGGCGAGCGGGTTGCCTAATATAGGGGATGTGTTGGCTAGGCTTTCATCGATTCTCATTTAAGTCTGCGATTTTCGTATAACTTTTCCAAGTTTTTATATTTTGTGTTTGAAATTTGTATTGTTTTTAATGTAAGTATTTATTGTGTGTGTTTTATAAAGAATATATAAAGTGTTTGTGATTATATGAAGCATATTTTGAGGTTGAGGTTGAATTAGCTGCCTAGATACTCGTGTAAATAGTTACTTCAAATTTAGGATATTTAAAATTTTTTTTTAAATATTACCTGGACATCGAATTAAAAAGTTTTACTCTCTATATATATTATGCATTATAAATTATTATTATATATATGGAGGAAAGGAGTATCGTCTCCCGTGTTCTTTCACTTTCTTACAATCCCTTGGAGAGAGAAATATTATGATCGTAAAAAAAATTGAGTTCAAGGTTTTGATGGATATCGACTATCACAAACCCCTGAAACCGGAAAAGTGGTTTTCACGATGATACCTGTCTGTCTGTATCTAGGCCTAGAGCCGAAACCATTTTACCATCCGGCCTAAAACTTGATACATGGGATAGGGTTTTCATAAGGTTGCTCAGAGGAGTTTTTGTAAATTAGATATCTAGCCCTAAAATTCAGGGGACTTTACCGAAGGAAGAAAAGAGAAAAAAAATATTTTCTCAAAACTAGCTGTAACAATAATTTGTGATTAGAATTTGTGTTTAGTCGCTGTCTAACATCACAAACAAAAATTGTGCATCTCATTTTCTCATGAAAATTACTTTGAGGTTTCTTTACATAAGCAGACGTTTCCAATTTTCATCATTTTTCCTCAACTTTTAGAAATAAGAAATAGCTTATCATTGTAAAGTTGTAAGACCTTTATTTGAAATAATATTTGATAAAACTAATATTTTCCAAACTTTAAGCATTAAAAAAATAAAGCTTTGGGAAATTTAGAGTTGAAAATTCACAGATTAAAAATTATGATTATGTAACATTGTAAATTATTTCATGTGTATTCTTTGGTGAAATGCGATGTTCTTTTTTTTCCCCCAATAATGTTTCCCTGATAATGTTTCACAAATCTTACGAGTTTTAAGTGAACTACATATACATACTATACATTTATTTAAACGTCATATGAATATAGACGAATTTTCATTAAAAGGTCATTTCAGAAAATACAAACGCATAATTTTTTTGCGGCCAAAATTGATACCATTTTATTATATCATATTCTTTTAATTAAAAAAGACACCTGGACACAGGAATCGAAGCCGGGACATTTGGCTCAGTAGGTCAATGCTCAGACCACGGAATTATCCGGGAGTCATCCAATGCGAATGATTATTTTTCAATAATCGATCACTCAATGTAACTGACGATTTCCATACGTCCATCACAGACTATGCCTTAAAATATGAGTAAATGATGACCATGGTCACAGGACACCTACTGAATAGCTCAGTGGTTAGAGTATTGCGTACTAAACTAAGGATCCCGGTTTCGAGCCCTGTGTCCAGGTGTCATTTTTCAATTTAAAGAATATATATTATTTGGGTGCAGCTATTGCCGTCATTAACAAATATAATATTGTGGATAATTAATCCATAACTCTACTATTTTATTAGTGTTATGTTATAGGTATTGATAATATCTATCAAAATTGACAGCTGATACTCACTTGACTTGACCTATTAATACGTGAAAGTGAATCTACAGTATCCCCATGGCTTCTTTGGTGCTGACTGACAGCTCACAGCTGACAGCTGACGGCTTTGAAAAATTACCAGACCAAATTATGTATCCCTACACCAAACCATATGATCTGCAAAAACATGTGTTTAACAGCTGTCACTTCTGGCAGTCAAAATTTAGGTATATACCTAAATGTTGACTGTCAGAAGTCAGCTGTGAACTGTCAGTCAGCACCAAAGAAGCCATGGGGCTACTGTAGTAACATTTCGAGCTGTCAGCCCTTCCTATGAAAACTGGACTGTAAAAAATGTTTATGAAGGTTATTATTTTAACAATCAATCGGGAGGATGATAATAATAATAATAATAATAATGTATCTATTATAGATTTGTCAATAACATTATACGGACTAGACCTAAGTAAAATAAGTTAATACAATTTTAGGAAAGTTTAAACTTGTTTTTATTAAATTTTATATTCATATAGATTATTTAATGTAGTGTACCGGGTGATCTTTTTTTTTCCATCATGCCTTACTCTTACTCGGGCTAACATATTTACACTTATAGTTTAAAGATGAGTAAGGTTCAATTCAGAGGCTATGCACCACCATTTGTGAGGAGAGATAGAGTAAATAAAGAATTAAGAAAAAACGCCTCTGTACAACCAGTTGGGATTCGAGCCCTTACATTCTGGTCAACGGCAAACCAGATTAGATGCGACTGACACCGTACGCCACGTAGCCACCGTTGATGGTAGGCTTTAATCCATCCAAGCCTATTAAGTGCTCGAGAAAACCATATTTTGAAAGCTCTATTTGAAGAATAAACCATTTTCTCTGAGTAATGAATCTGTGGTAACATGTTTTATATTATCAGTTTGTGAAACGTCCCTCTCTAAATACGGCAACCCGTCTTTCACTTTGAGATATTTATGACAAGCAGAACATAAACTGGGCCACGTGACTAATTGCTACAGGATTTCCTGCTCATCGGTGAGAGCTGTTCTGCTAGAGTTCAACTCATCCTTACTTCACCCGCTCTATCTGATATCCTCGGCACGGGAGAACCAATCGAATCTCACAATTAACCATCTCAAATCAGTGCGCATGCGCTGTAGAGTTAGAAGCAAGCAGACAGCTTCGTTGGCCGTTGTGAGGAGATTGGAAATAACGCGTTAATGGAGAGCGTGTATATCGATGGATTGGATTGTGTCACGACACAGCGTTATAGTAATGAAAACATCCATCGTGACAATGATCTAAAACATTGTAGTCCAACCGGCAGCCCGTGGGCCAAATGTGGCCCTCACAGTCTCCTGGAGGAAAATTAAAGGGAAGGCCTTGGTGGCAAATGTGAAATATATAATGATTCAAATAAAGATATTTATTTAAAAAAGTAATGATTGCATTTTACTATACATTTATTTGACTAGTAAAAATATGCACAAATATATATTTATAATGATTTATAAGTTATTTGATGAAGGTTGTGTGCTTGCATATTTCCTAATATATTTGTGAGATATTAATAAAAAAATCTTACAGTTAAATTTGACAAAGTGTTGTTTGTAGGCCTATATTAAGTTGAATAAATATAGCCCTATATTTTCGGCCCATGGTGCAAACTGTTAATCACCCTGGGATGGGTTGGACCACATTGATCTAAAATATATTATTTTTATCCACTAGAAAATAAAATATGTTGATAATCAGCTGTTGTAAGTTAGCGTTGCAATGCATCATGGGTCAACGTACAGCGTGTGAATGGTTGCTCCTCTCAAGTGGATTCTGTTCTCTATTTTTGCCGAACGTGTGAATCAAGCTTTAGGCCTACACTTCAGTTTAATTGATCCTCAGGACGTTAATGGCAGAAACCTCATCATATTATTAATTACATATTATAATAAAGCAATATCGGCGATTCAGTTTTCTTCTCACCCTCACGTATAGACTACAGCGCTTGGTGGTTGAATTTGTCACTAACGTCGGGATTTCCGGGTCACTGCAGACCATATATGGGTCTTTTTTTTTTGCGTCAGAGTAACTTTTGGTCTATACGAATAAATTAATTTGACTAATGAAGTGTATATGATGAAGGTAACATTTTAGAGGAAATTCGCCCTTACTTGCGTGAGAGTGGGAAACCAAATAGTTAAAAAAACATCCTTAATAAACTGGATCGGGATTCAAACCCCAACATCAATGACAATCCAGTATAACACAAAAATGACGCGTTAGATCATGCAACCACTGATGTGGCTACCAGGTATGTTAATACTTCAATACCATGATGAAATGCTTTACTTGGTATTTAGTGGTTTGCTAATTTTTACCATAAAATCTCCCTTAAAACGTTCCCATCTACCGGAGGATATTCCCTCTGAAGCTAGCCTGAAGCTAGCCTGGTATGGCTACCTTGCTCAAGAAGAAACACGCTAAATGAATATTCAGGCTATTATTTGTGTCTGCTGCATACATTATCTTAAAACACATAATTAGTCCGGATCCACTTGTACCCGACTCCACACCCATTATCTTAATTTGATTTCCGTGATCGACCCTCAACGCACGTCTATATAAAAATGGCCGACCGTCCGGCCAACCAGCCAACCAGCGAGAGCCACGTCTTTATTTTTAAGCTCGATAATAGCCGTTGTTTTGTTTCGGCTGGAGGCTATAATCGAGTGGTCCTCTTGGTCGACCGCGCATAGGCCTATCGATTGTTATCGAGACGAAGGTAAGGCAAGGCGGTGTTCGGAGGTAATAATGGACGAGTATTGGATGTAATAAGCACCTGTCGAGTTATGGGATGGACGGGACCATGATTCATGAAGCAGGTAAAGAGTGGTGTTGGTATGGAACCGCCTCAAGGTACCTACGGGCCTACCCGCTTTATTTGCATGCAGCACGGACATGCTGGATGGAAACGAACAGCGGTGGGATTTATTTATTCAACGTCTGGCCAGAACACTATTGATTTGTTCTAGCAATTATTATTAGAAGAAAGGCCCTTTGAACGTTCACTTTATGGACCGACTGATTATACCACCACGCGACTTACAGACTAGTTTAAATTTAGCTAACACGCAAAACCCTACCACCTTCATCAGTGGCTATGCGCTGTAAAGGTAAAGCTCATTTAGTTTGGTTTGCCAGTGACAGGGATCGAACACCGTCTGAGTGTACTGGAGGTGGGTTTTATATTAAAACTCCTAAATTAAATTGCGTGGAAGGAAAGTGGAAAAAAATTTAGGAAAATTAACTCTCATTCTACCTAACCGGAATTCGGACTCCAACCTCTCCGTCAATAGAATACTAGACTAGATGAGCTTTAAGTTTATTCCATGAGTTCATCTATTCGAGTAATTTAGTAAAAATTAACTGTCTCGTAAATGTTTGCCATTGCCCGTTACTATTTAGTATCTATCGACAAACCCTGATTTCTTTACGGTTAACCCGCCTCGGTGGCGTAGTTGGCTAACGCGCTAGTCGTGTTAGTTGAGGTCGACCGCCGGGGACGGGGAGATCGAGGTTCGAATCTCGGTCGGGTGAACTGGTGGGGGTTTTTCCTAAATGGTTTTCCACTCTCCCTCCACGCAAATGCGGGTTCACTTCCTATAAATTAAACCCTCCCAATTCCTAATCCATTAGCGTAATTAGTACTTAAGCGTATAACCCGAACGGGTAGTAAGACGCGGTGCTAAATATTATTATT
>CABFWO010001074.1:23256-62881 GCA_902155825.1 Timema genevievae | reverse complement strand
GGGAGGGGGAGCAAATGTGACGTGAGGTGAGTCGTGTTTAATGTGTGCGGCGTTGCTAGAGAACTTGGTTGGTGCACTACCATGCACCTTGATGTACACTTATTGACTAGGTCAGGGGTTACCAAACTTTTTTGAGACCACGCCGTCCTTCAAATGTCAGATTTTCGGTGTGACGCTCCTGTACCCAATACTTTTAGAAAAAATACCCCACATTCGATTTGGTCACATTTTTTAAAAGAAAATTATCATTTACATTACTATCGTGTTTTCTTTTAAATGTAAAAATACAAAATTAGAACAAAATTACAGAACTGAATAAGAAGGAATTTTTATGCTGTACATGATCCCATGTGTACAGTTTGTTCATAGTGGCGAAACATCTCATCCTGTATTTTGATTTCCATTTCACTTTTTCCCTAACGTTCACATTTTTTACATTAATTTCAGAAACTACCTAACAGAGGTATTTGCGTCTAAGTGGATGAGCTTGTTTATCGTCACATAAAATGTCAACTATGGAGACAATGTTCGATACAGCCACGCGGATCTCCTTCTCAACGGTAACTTTGCTTCAATATCTAGATTTTATTACCACCATGGCTGACAATCCTGCCTCACAAAGATAGGATTAGTCAAACGGGAGAATTATTCTCACGGCTTTCTTAATGAATTCTGGGTAGTCCGGGTAGACAAGTTTTCAAGAAGCATTATAATTCAAAACATATAAATGAAGGTAGCGTTTTCACAAGAAGCAATTATGTGTTTTCTTGTATGATTTATTACATTCTTTAAAATATGTACGGGTACACGTATTGAAAATTTGCATGTTGCAGTTCACTATACATTGTAAGTTGTTCCTTATAGCCGTGACGACTCGGACTAAGACCAGCGACGCACAGTTTGTGATATTTCCCATGTAAATATCCCAAAAGACCGATCGTCTTTATTTTTGCAGTGAGACTAAGTCTAGCTTCAAATCGATTGTTGTTGCTGTCGGAGATCTCGTCAAACATTTTGGGAGTGTCTGCGTACCATAATCCACAAGTCAAATGTGTTCTTTTGGACTCGCTGTTGTAATTGAGCGACGTCTCAATATACGATCTGTAAGGATAAGCGTTTTTGTTTGAAGAGATGAATTTTTACCTTAAAAAAATATCCACCTTTGGTAATAGTGATCGCAACCAGCTGTTGACAGTAGTTATTTGATCCACCTCCAAGAATGCCTCACCATCGAGTTTCAGGATACTTGCGCTGAGATACAGCATGGTCTGTGAAACATCGATATAGAATTCACCTTGACGGTAAATGCTGTGGGTGAATCCTCCTTGAGGGAGGATACAGATTTGTACTGGATCTATTGTCCTCCTTCGAGACTGGATCGTCTTGGCGGGATGGAGAAGAAATCGACTTCACTGATGGCACACTCACAGGACTGGGGGTGTAGAGAAACTATTTAAATTGAACATATATATAAAGCCTCTTCTTCTTGGTAACTATTTTACGCCGGGAAAAGACAGAAGAATGACGTATACGCCTTTTTAGACAGCCTTTATAGCCCGAGCTAGTCATCGGTGTGTCAATTATTAGCACCCCCTTTCTTTTAAGGATATTCCCAACCTTCCTGGTAACGTCAGAGGACAAATCGATGCCTATATGAAGCGTCTGTTTTTTATGGCTCTTGTCAGCAGTGGTATGACTTTTTTAACAAGTTCCTGAAAAAAACACAATTCCATAACCACGTTGATAGGGAACAACTTTTTAGATACAAGATATTACCCTTACCATCTGATTGATGCGGTATCTTTGGTAAGGGCAGTTCATGTTAAGCAGCGTCAAAAATTAAGTTTATCTAAGACTTTTCCCTAGTCAAATGATCAGGTTTACCATTGTTTATTCTTGTATTAATTTAAAAACTCCCAGTTTCCCGTGTAAGTACGGGCACGTAGTGAAACGATGTATGAGTAATAGTCCTGTGTGAACCGTACACGTAGCTTGTATTGATTCCAACGATGCTTAGAAGTGTTGCTGCGATGTCACCCACAGTTTGAGTATCTACAATGTCCATGTAAAGGGATTGTACAGTACATCTGAGAGGACATAACCTAGTAATATTTTGGCCGTATATGAAGTGCCTTTGATTTTTATCAAGTTAGATTTGGGTTCGTACCCTAGCCGCAGACTTAGTTGACTAGATAATGTCAGCATTTGTTTACTTGACGGTATTGACATGGTTAGTCCAACTCTTTGTTCAGGTTTGAGTATGTAAACACGTCTTCACTTTCAAACGTTTTCACAGAGTTGAACGCGGTTACTAATTCATTGAGACTGCCATATTGTCCAGATGGGGTATGATGCTTGTACACACAACCTTATCATCAGCTTTTCCTTTTAGCACCGGATCTTACTACCCGTTTGAGCTATACGCTTATGTACTACTTACGCTAATGGGTTTAGGAATTAGGAAGGTTGCATGGATGGAAAGTGGAAAACAATTTTGGAAAAAACCTCATTACACCCAACCGAGATTCGAACCTCAATCTCCTTGTCATCGGCAGTCTAGTCTACTGCAAAATTAGCACGTTAGACCATGCGGCCATCAAAGCAAGTATCAGCTTGTGCTACCATATAACGTTTTGACTTACAGGCACGGTGGTGAAAGCACAAAAGTGCTGGAATTCATCTAGAGCGATTTATTACTGTTCACCAAGTGTTAGACGGTAATAATAATCGTATATTTGCGTGGTGAGATTCATGATGGTATTTTTCGCTGTCGCCCGGTAAAGTGATATTAAACTTATCCTTCATGGCAGGGTGCTAACGTAACTGGTTGGAATCCATGAATAATTAATTAAACTTACCGGGGTAATCTTTCTTAAGCGTTTACACTTACTTTTTGGCACTTTTAGCCTTAGCGTGTATATATTTTTACTAACTTAGAAAGTTTCGGGGAGACGTGGGTCTGCAACTATTGTTCGTAAAACGTTCCTTCCACCTCCTCGATATCAAGATACTTTAATCTATACAGGACAGGTTGGCGCAACACAACGATGACGACTTTTAAAATATCGTCACGTCAATAATTTCTCTCATGCCCTTTTTCAAACAGCATTTGGACTTTATTGATACCGCCGTGTCGCCGATTTTGAGTTTTGGTTCACTTCTTTGTTTTATGCGACGGTTACCATATAGTCTGTCTCTGACTTGGAAGCACATAGGTATCTGAAAAATCTGCAGTCAACAGCCTGATAATGGAGCGTTTAGCACCATTTTAGGCATCAATGAGGTCCGAAAGGACGTTTTAATACTGCTACGTGCTATGTTTTGTAAAGTAGCACCACATGCTTCCCTTTATAGTTCTGTTGAAACGTTCAACAATGCCTGTCTCCATATCCGGATTATTGGTGGTATAGTAATTCAGGGCTTCTTTTTTTGAGAACATACCGTACTAGATATGACGTCAACTCTTTCTTCTTGCCCGCTTATAACTTAAAGGTTAATGTCCACTTTGCTTGAAAATGTGCGTCACACACGACACTCCCCATTTTGGAGGGATGCGTCCTCGCCTAGTAAAACCTGATATACACCCTATGACGGTGAACAAGTATATGTTGACATCGTTGTATTGGCTGAAACTTTGCATATCGTTGAGATCAGCTTGCCAGAGAACTTCCATTTTAGACACCAAGTACTTTTTGCGTGGACACCTTTTTAATATATTTTTGTGTAAAGTGTAGGCGTCTTATGCAAACACCATTTTCGTAATTTGGTCTGATCTTTCTTGGACGCTTTTATGAGTGACGCCAACCATGAAACCTTTGAAGTATTCTAAGGATCGTAGTATATGTCTGCAAAACAATCCATTAGGCATGGAAAGGTATTTAACTGTTTTTGATCAGCCTTACAAATTTAGACGAGGCCGTAGTGGCGCATGAGTATGCAAAGACTTTTGGGCCCAGTTTCTCTTTTGATTAGTATTCATGGCACCTTAAACAATGTAAAAACACAATTTGCCACCAATTCTTGTGGTTGGGCTTCCCTTGGGCCGCCATTAAAGATGGTGGACGGGCTAGGTCCCATTGACGTAATTATTTCAGTAACCGCTCATCCGATTTCAATAATTCTTTTTTTTTTACCAGGAAAATCATAAAATATTATTTAAAATTTGTTATTATACTTTTTATATCTCCTCTCCTTATCCTGTATACCTTCAAAAATTATTATGCTTAGTAAAAAACTAAATGTGTCATACTTCAAGTGGAATTACTCATTTGTTCACTAAACCTATTTTCACTTAATGAAACAGTTCCAAACCATTTCTTACACATATTATTCAGTCATTTAATAATTTTACATGGTGAGTATATTAAATTATCTTAATATTGCCACCGGTTATTGTGGGCCAAAGCATTTCTCACTGGAGCATTTTCTTACTATTTGAAATAAATAAAATAATAACTTTGTATAGTAATGAATGAGTACCTAAGGATTGTTCAGTAGAGATGTAAACAATGATATACATACACTTTATTCAATAAAAAAGATTATTATGATATCCATCTATCAAGTGAGTCATAAACTGATACTTGTTTGCAATTGCAACTTAATGTCAAACAACAAATCCTGCAAATACATGGTGGAATTAGGCCATCGGGAACTGCTTTTCTAGTGAAATATCTCGGCGTAAGTTCATTAATCTGTCCTTCGTATCCAAAATCCTTTAAGATTAGTGGCTCGTAAAAAGGGCTGACAGAATTAATCCTAATGTATTTGGGCAAATGCTTGTAACTCATCTTGATTTAAAGCATCTGATGTGGATGTAATTTTCTCTAATACTAACTGTATGGCCAGAGAACATGAAATAGAGATATAGCAGACATCATCTGCAGTCTGTCCAGGTTTACCTATTTGTGGTTAATAGAATTGCAGTTTTAGTTACAATACGGAACCACTCAGAATTGTTATTGTCTTTAGAGATCTGTGATGGAGGAATCTCCACATACGAATTAGAAAGGGGTGCTGTTTTCGGATGGTGAAACTCCCTTAGAGTTTGACAGGAAAGTGATGTAGAATGTCAAATGGCTGGACTTCGAATCATCTCACTTGTTATTGTTTGGAGATTTACAACCGGGTTAAAGTCATTGATTTCTTGATACAAGACCATTGCCAATACATGTGTTGTATTATTGCCACTCAAGGTTTCTTCCACAAAATCTTTGTTGTCAATTGCACCATGTAAGAAGAGAGATGGATTATTTTTAACATTAGCTGGAACTGGAACATTTTGAGATTGATTTTCCCAGATTACTTTACGCTAAAGCTCTTCATCTATATCATGTAAGGCAGTATAATATGAAATGTAGTGACCTGATTTGAACAACATTTTAATGATGCTTTGATCCAAGTAAGATGATGAAAAGACTATGCCAAGGCTACATGCTTGGGAATTCTCATGTCTCTAACAGAAAAATAAAAGTCACGATAAATATATTTAACACGACGTAGCTTGTTATCACTTAGTGTTTTGTCATTGGCAAACAAATGGTTCATGAAGAAAGTCCACAATGGTGGAAGCTCAAAGATGTTTAATTTATTTTCTACCACAATTTTGTCTTTGACACAACCTTCAGATCATAATTTGTGTTGTGATATTTATTCTTCTAGATGAATTGCAGTGTCTTCTAAGCTACTATGGAAATTATTTACTTCTCTAATTATTTTAGCCATTTGTCCCATAGGAATGTTACTCATCAAAACAACAAGTGATTTAGATCCCTCCGATGGTTGCGAAAATAATACCTTTTCACCAAAATTATCAATTAGAAGATCTCTTGTAGTTCCGTTTTCATTACAAATGCCCTCTACTCCAGAAATGTCAACAATCGATTGGTCAAATAAGTTAGTTCAAAAGCCTTATTTTCAAATTCAATCCCTATTTGTGTTAATAGCTAATTTAGTGATTATTGTAGAATTTCACGAGGAATTGTCTGTGAGAGCCGTCCACTCTTATTTCCTGAATTCCTCCTAGTGTAACTGTAGCTTAAAAGGCATGGCTTATGGTGTCTTATTTCGTTGTGTGAACCAATAGTCTGTTTCACAAGTACATATTTTTGTAAATACGCCATCAGCTTTAGTTCAAGCTACTTGTAGCAATATCTCGGCTTCTGGCCGCTCAGATAAAATAAATAATTTATCTTCTTGTGCCTAGTTTTTTTGTTGCAAATAATAAACATGTATTTTTTCTCCATAACTTGAACATTTGTCCAGCCAAAATAACGACGAGAACTTTAGGAAAAGGTCCATCGTCATTGTCACATTGTTCAGCACGGTCTAACTGTTTTTGTAATGTGATTTTTCTTCCCACAATTTTTTCTTCGTTAACATGTAACTTGCGAGACACAATTTGTTCCACGATAATAATTGGTTTTGCTAATTCGGGTGAAACATTTCATAAAATCCTTTCGAAACATCTTAACACCGTTCTGATGCATGCTGGACGGTTAAATATGTTTCTGCCTTAGACTTAAGTATTAGGTTTCCCCCTCATTATAAAAAAAAGGTTAAAGTTATCTGAATGTTTCCTTTTCACTGGTACCAATGGTATAAACATACTAAAATTAATATAAAGCCTACCATACGCACACACAGCAAGATATTAAATTACATATTTAGACATAACACTACTTGACGAGAACGCTAAATGGTGACTGATGCGCGTATATGGAGAGGCCCCCCAACTCAATCATGGAAGGGGTTGGGGTTTCACTTCTGTCACAATAGCTTGGAATCATTAAATTATTTTGGTTTACTTGGCTCAAGCTTAATTCGTTATTATTATTAGGGCAACTTAAATATTCGAGCAAAGTGAGTAATCCCGCTTGAAGTATGATACTTTTTTACCTAAAATTAATGATGTTTGCATTTTTATAGGATAACGAGAGGAGATATCCAAAAATGTATGATACCAAATGTTAAAGAATATTTTATTATCTTCTTGGTAAAAAAGAAAAAGAAATTGGATAAGAGGTTACTGAAATAATGACGTCAATGAGACCTGGCCAGTTCGCCATCTTTAATGGCAGCGCAAGGGAAGCCTGACCAAAAGAATTGGTGGCAACTTGTGTTTTTACATTGTTTAAGGTGCCATGAAAACGAATCAAAAGAGAAACTGCGTCCAAAAGGTATTCCGTACGCATGCGCCACTACGGCCTGCTCTAATTTATTATTTTTCCGGGGTGAGTGTTGCGATGGTGTCAGAGGATTAAGAACGGGTGTCGGATCTCTAATATACAGAAGGCGTTTATAATTGACAATAAATTATTTCAGGACGTTTATATTCTGAAGCGCTGTGAGAAAATCTCACCCCTACCCTCCCCCTACCCACCACTTCACCTCACCGATGGATCGCTCCATCTTCTTGTTCTGACCAGGCCGTTGACCAAATTGACCATGTTGGATCCACGCAGAGGAATTTAGTTAATTTTGACCTTCCAGTTGGCGTCCCACGCGATAACGCCTCTCGAAATAATATTATGTTCGAGTAAAAGTTCAGTTTTTTTTTGTTGTGGCAGGATGGGTACAGTATTGAATACCACTGGGATGGAAAATATCCACTCTCCATTGATGGTGGCGTTTTCAGACGTTGAAGATTGTCTGTGGAACGTAGTTAGCATTGTATCACTTTGTGGCACAAAGTCCATTTAGGCTTGTCGTTCAGTTTTGAGACAAGGATCATTCTCTTTCCTTGTATAACTCAGAGATTACTATATTGGTGGCCAATGACGCTTGCTGCTGGTGTTTCTCACAGTGGTGTAATGTTTCTGGGGACATAAATATAATATTTTCTACTTGCTCTATTAGCTACTGATTGATTAAAGAACCCAGGACACCGTTGATTAAGGTAACTAAAAATAAGGGCAAAAATGCTCCAATTTTCTTGGCCAGTAGTAATCGTTTCTTCTTCCAAAATTCTCTTCGTTTGGCCAGCTTACGAAACACCTTCTTATATGCACGTAACTTTGTTTTCTGAGCATTCTTTAAAATGTAGGCACATTCGCAAAGGGAATCAATCACTTTCTTGATCATCGTTATCAACATAGCTACCCTATAATGAGGCTTTATGCGATGCATTTTACGCAACAGAGGGGCTTGATTTAATACCTTGGGACTCGTGGCTATGAAACTATCTGTAATTGGGACGTGTCGGTGTTTTTAAAGCATTTGTGTGTTAGGTACACACAGCATCCAACACTTGTGGAGAATATATGATTTGTTTTATATTGAAAACATTCGGGTGCACAATGCTTGAAATCATGCAAAATATACCCGTGGGGAGTGCTTGTGGCGTATATTTAGTCCCACTGTAAAGCATGGGGATTTTCAAGACTGAACTGGCGTGCGAAGTGTTGTATCTGAGATTTATACCTTGGATTTTAAAACAACATAACATAGTGGCTCTTTAAGGAAATGTATCTTTGCCTCTTACCCTGGTGTGACATATTATGTGTGAAATACATAATGCTAATGTTTTTATGATGGCACCCTTTGGTAAAAAGATCATGGTTGGCTTCACGCATCAGCTCATTCTGAATAATCAGCTCTGTATACATATTAAAGTCGCCATCCAATTTCAACAAGATCTTACAGAATATGAAGAGAGCTGGAATTAAACTGTACATACAACCTTTGATAATGTTCAATATATTTTCGTGTTGTTCAATATTTTCCCCTGTAAACCTTTCATGAATACTCATTGATTTTCATGGCCCACTAATAGTTAATCTTAATCCTGATCTAACTGGTCTAATCTTTCCTGTAACAAAGTTAGATCCTCGAAATCTGGAGTTCTGAACAGATACTTAAGTATTTTTACTCCTTGATCGAACAAGGACCGTTCCCCTTAACTGTTCTAAAGAAACATGGAAGTATCCCTTCCTGGGTTCTCGAAAAATATTCCCGTTCCCAATTTGTGAACCATCTCAATTGAATCCTTCAATTTCTCATGCTCTTCCAATAGGGGTTTGACACCAAATTCCAAAACTATTCACCTTCCCCCCTTCCATGGGCCGGATCTGTCGGGATAGATTGCGGGGAAGGGTAAGGTCGGAAGCAAGGTAGTTGGTTGGACTCGAAATGATACTTAAGGTTTAGTGTTTAGGTTTAGTAGTAGCACTAAGAGATAATACAAAATGTGAGGGTAAAGGTGTTACAAAAGAAATATAAGAATATGATAAGCTATTTCTTATCTCAAATAGTTTCGGAGAAATTAACAAAATTAGAAAATTTCCACAATGTAAATTACCCTCAAACTCATTTTCATGCTAAAATTAGAATCTCCATCTTGTTACTTTCTCTCGACACTTCGGAAAGAAAGTATTGTGATCTTTAAAAAAATCGAATTAGATATTTTGATAAATGTAAACGTTTCATGACTCCCTGAAACAAAAAAAAAGTTGTTTTAGCAATGCCATCTGTCTCTCCGTCTGTACCTCGGACTAGGGCCCAAACTAGTTTACCGATTTAGCTAAAACTTGGTATATGTGGTTTTCATAAGGCCCCCCCGAGAGGTTTTTGGAATTATACATTCAACCCTAAAATTAAGGGTATTTACTGAAGGACAAAAAGAGAGAAATCGATTTTCTCAAAATTCATTCTAACAATTTTGATTAAATTTTATATCTAGACATTATTTATCATTATAAACAAGAAAGCAATTCTCATTTTTTTTAATGAAAACTACTTTGAGTGTACTTTACTTGAGGGAAATATTCCAATTTTCATCAAATCTACGGAATATTAGAGATACGAAGTAACTTATCACTGTAAAGTTGTGCTACTATTAAATATACATCTTCTAATTGAAATATGTTTTTATAGGACCAATAATTTCTGAGCTATAAGCAAATATAAATACTTTTTAATTCAGATCTTTGAAAATGAGTTTGATTCTTATGCTCTTTGGTGGACAAAGATGTTTCTCTCTTCTCAATTTTTCTGTAACAGTGTTCCTATTTTCTAATGTCAGAGAGTAAGTAACAGTGTATATTATTTCGTTTATTATCTTCAGTGTAATGTTTCCACTACAATGTATATACATATTATTTCGTTTCACAAATCCTGCGAACTCTTAGTAAATGTCTATTTTATGATAAAAGTGAGAGAATGTCTGTGCGATGCGCCGTACCATTTATTTATATTGATAAACAATGTCTAGATATAGCATTTAATCAAAACCGTTAAAGTAAATTAGACAAAACCAATTTTTTCACTTGCACTTCAGTAAACTGCCCTTAAAAAATAGGGTTAGGTATATCATTCCAAAAATTCCTTGGAGAGACCTTATGAAAACCTTAGATACCAGGTTTTACTCCAATCAGTAAAAGAGTTTCGTTCCTAGCCCGAAGTACAGACAGACGGCATTCCGAAAACCACATTTTTAGTTTCAGGGCTTCATGAAACGTCGACATTTACCAAAATCTCGAGTTTGAGTTTTTTGACGATCATAATACCTTCTCTCTGAGGTGTCGAGAGAAAGTAAAAACGATGTGTACATTTGTGGCGGTACCGTGAGTACAAATGGCCTTCACCACCAAACAGTAATAAAATATTTTAATCCGCGCACACGGGGGATACACAGATTCATCATTACTGAAAGCACACGGACGGATATTAGCTGCTTGGGCTAACTCAACAGATCTTTATTAAGAGCTCCCGAAAACTAAATATGCGGTGTTAGGCTCTTTCACTCTTTCCTAATAGATAGATCAAAAGAGCAGATTCCACTAGAGATTGCATGGCACATTTACAATAAATATGTTTGGTGTGTGCTCAAGTTATCCCTAATTTCCAAGGGAGGTGGGCTATCTTCAGTTGGTGCGAATTAAATTCCTTTGAGTTCTTGATAGTTTTCAAGTTTTTGCCTATTTCACAGTAAAGTAATTTGGTCCTTTCGTCTTTCCATCTAGAAAACAAAATAAATGTTGTAAGGGAAGTTCATTTCCATGAAATAGTCAAATTATCAATTGTGATGGATTTCCTATTTCTTTTTCTAGTAAAGCGTTGAGACCATTTGTATCACTAGTTTTAGAAAGATTCCATCACTTCCTACAGTAGTGATGTCTAAGGATCGGTTTTCTTCGTTATAAAACGACACAATGCTATCCCCAGTGCTAGAACGTGGTGATGATACATGTCCCAACTATTTTGATCCAGGCTCCTCAATAAGTGTCACATGTTCTTTTACAACGGTTTCACTTTAATATTTGCTCGCTCTCTTGTCCTATACTATATTTTTGTCTTTTCTTCCGTCAAAATAAAGTCCTTTGTTTGTTGTTGTAATTAGTGTGATGTCATTGTGGCTTTCTCCAATGATTTTTTAAATACATTTTCTTTTCTCTTCTAATCTTCATTATATCAATTTCTTTACTTTTGTCCTCTTCAATAGTAAGGCCAAAATACTGCCAAATTGCACTTGCAATTGCTGTCAAAGCCCTGTCAGAAATATCAGTTCAATCACATAATGAAGCTACAGAAGAAAGTTTTATGAGCATTTGCGAATGTGTTGCTGCAATATGATATGATGTTGAAGCTACATCATTTGCTTTTAATTCCATGTCTTCTTCAGAATAATTGTGCTTGCTATATCCTACCTTAGTCATATTTAATATATATTCTATCCCTTTTCATAACTTTTTGTTTCATATAATTTCTTTCTTTCTCCATTGCTTTACGTTTCTTTTTTCTTTCAATGCTAAATTTCTGGATGTTCTGACACAATATCTACTTATAGCTATTTTCCGGGTCGTTCTTTGGTCTTTTAAAAATGCTTGCTCAAATTTCAAAGCCTTTCTTCTTCATTTTGACAAATATCAAAATCTAGTCATTTACAGGCAGCAATATCAAAACAATGGTTACTCTCTTTCTTAAACAAAATCAAATTTGATTGAAATTTTTTTGTTCCTTTTCTATTTTTTGATCTTAAAATATTTCTGTATCTATTATGATATTTTCTAATAAGCTGCAAGATACGAGTGTGGGACATGACAGGAATAAAAGCTCTTGACCACATTTTTTTCTACCAATACATCACTTACGGTAGGTTCCTTAAAAACACTCTCTGGTTCTAGCTCATGCCTTATATTAAGGTATAATGTCATTACTTATTCATAATTTGGCAATAATAACTCACTAAGGTCTTTTGGAAAGACAAAAATGAAGCTCTTGTAGGACTACATTTATCTAGTATGCAGTGTTTTTGACATTGCCATTTTTACTTTACTACTACAAGGTAGAACTAAAAGAAAATAACACTATAATCTATAGAACACAAAGCATAACTAGATGAAAGAACAGCTCAAATGAAACAGTTTCACACTGGAATCGTAGTACCACATCAAAGCAAGAAGCTCAGAAAGGCACTGACTGGAGTAGAGTAGAGCTTGGATCTATACCTCCCTGTCTATTAGGCTGTTCTTGTCACAACTTGTTCAAGGTCACGCTATAAGTCGCCTATGCTGCTAATTGTCACTTTCTGTCTGCTATTAATGGAACGGAGAATACCACAACTAAATATTTGATTGTACAAAAATTAGTAACCAAAAAGTTAAAAAAATGTATTCAATGTCCAAGAATCACAAAAAGTAAAATTTTCAACATGTTTGCGTCACTCCAAAAAATTATTTGATTAGTTTGATATTTTTGTCACTTGACAACAAAATCCAAACGTATGTTTTTATATGTATTAGAAATGTATTCAAAAAACCTATTGTAATCAAAATTGTACAAAAGAACAGAAAATTCACAAAAGTATTTAACTTAAACCTGCTTGCGGCCTCTCATTACATAAGTCAAAGGCAAGTTTCTATCACTACTTGGCATTTGGATTAAAAACCTTAACGTTTCGTTCCACCCTACTGTACAACAAACTAATAGTAGGACGTTGTTTTACTAGGCTATATTCTCTTATCCTTTCTACACATTTCTGTACTTCCAAGGCAGCGCAGACCCTGACTACTGTGTATTGGAGAAAGAATGCCAGAATGAAAGTGAGCAGCAGCTTCTCAGTTCACTCTTTCCTCTACAATGGGTGACGTATCTCTGATATATTTATTTATGCTCCACTTTGACTCACGCGCGCACCAGCTGCGCAACTACTATAACTAGCATTGAGCTTTCATCCCATATTCTCTTAAAATACTTTTCAAACGACTTCACATGGCTCTCATTTCTTACCTAACTGTCGGACATCTTTAGATTATTGAAATCACTAAACTCAAGCCTCCAAAGTATTTCTGTCACTGTGTTTTCAGCGCAGGACAAGACAGAGGCAACGGTAAAAAAAAAGAGTTTATTGTGTGTTGTAACCATATAGAGAGAAAGATCACTGATTTCCCTAATATAAGTAAAGAGACTCCTTCTCGTGATGTTGCTGAAACAATGTCAAGTAATTGGCGTTTCAACAACTATCACGGTATTTCCTGCTTTCTGGTGAAAAACGTAACTATTAAAAAATCCTTTCTTACACACCTAAAATAAACTTCCTACAATTAAAGAAGATCAACATTTTGAAGTGTTTGGTGCTTCGACATTATTTAGGATGATATTTACCTCAATAACAAGGCTGGACTTTTAGTTTCGAGCTCACTCTGCCCTGATGTTTCCAAAAAGGTAATACAATAGCCTACTTGACGCTGATTAACACCACTTATCTGAACAAAACAATGTTCTCGGCCCTTGTGCACGTTACATATAAATATGTATGCAAACAGACTTATGCCCTATTTATATCCGCGGTATTGTCCGATACAGAAACAATACGATGACGCTGTGGCTACGATATGGTCACGATCACGTCATATAGGCCTACATCAGTGATACTGCACCGGTACATACTCGATACAGAGACGGTACATTTTTCTTGGTGGCTTTCAGTAGGGGTCGTACTCGTTCCTTGTAACACGTACTGAATAGAATCAAGAATGTGCAGATTTCAAATTTAGAGCTAGCAACTATTTTGGATGATGGTGACGAGGCCGTTAATAACACCAGGAAATAAAATCTGCCAGAAAAAGTGAGAGACTCCATTAAGAGGTTTCTAGCTTTATTCTGGCCATTTTAAAAACAGTCGAGTGTCAACAATTTTTGAACCGTGGCAGTAGACTGTGGGTAGACCTTCTTTCTAGAGCACACTAGCGCTCCATTGTCAATACGATACAATACAGCTACAATGAAGGTAGGATACAATATTCTCTCAGAGTATCATAGTAAGAGCGAGGCTGTACCGTGACTATATCGAGGGCGAAGCGTCATCGTTAATGTAAACAGTCACATTAGATGCAATGTAAAGAATATTGTATTTCATCGTGACTGTACCGCTAATGTAAATCCAGCCTAAGTGTAGAGCCAGACCTAAGATTGAAACTACTCTCCGTTGATCCTGACGGCCGAAAAAAGCACCAACAATCACATTAGGTGAGTGTCGAAGTCAAGCTAAATACTACTACACAGACTCCTTAAAATAACTCATTTTTAATAATAATCTAACTGTTATTAGATTTATTAATATAAATGGGTTTTACGTTACTACGTATAATACTAGAAATGTAAGTGTGGGTTGGTTTTTAATTTCCCCTCTTGTGGCGGGGGAGAGAGGGGGGCCGTGGCCAATTAGAATTGGTTTCAGGGGGTCCGTGATATGGAACAGTTCAGGAACCACTGGTCTAAAGCGTCAGTCTCACAATAGACTGGTCTGTAGATGATGGGGGAATCAGGGTTCGAATCCTAGTTGGGTAGTTTTCCCTAAATGGTTTAACACTCTCCCTCCAGACTACACGCAAATGCTGATACATTTCCTCTTAATTTAACTTACCTTGTCCTTAACACATTAACGTTATTAGTGTGTAATATGGGTAACGGAGTGCTAAAAAAGAGACAAAATATATTTATAAATTAGCCATTTTTCACCGTTTTTAAATGCATATTGTACCTACTAAATTTCAAATAAATTTAAATAGCTTATCTATTTTTTGTATAACACAGGGATGAATGGGCAGTAGGTTATTTTTCAAGTTTTTATGGCAAAATAAATTTTCGGCAAAAAAGAACATTCTTTCCTCCAGGAGAAACATATAAGTTAGGGCTAATTTAATTTTCCTCAAATATTAAACCAAACCGTTCTCTAATACCTGTCAAGGTTGTCCTAGAATTTGATGATAATTTTTCTCTTCATCTAAAAAGTTTCTCATCTAATGCTAATATGCCTATGATATATATTCAATAACTGTTGAGATTAATATGTTTAGAAAACTAAACTAAATGTTTCTACTGTAGAAATATCTGGTTTATTTTGCTATGAAAACTGCAAAAACATTGCCATTGTATAGCTGTCCACTAAGTAAAGGGTACCAATTCAATCAAGGCCGTAGCCAGCCAATAATTTCAGGGGGGGTTTGGTGGGTCCATCCCCCAATTGACGGAGTCTAGAAAAAATTATAAATAAAAAATTGTTCTAGAAGCTATTTGAAGTGTTTTTTATGGCAATACTACCCCCTAACTATCCGAGGCTAGGACAAATTCTAGTTATTGAACGGCTCTAGAAGCTCTCTAAAGTTTTTTTATGGTAACATAATCCCTAACCACCGAAAAATAAGGAACAATTCTAAATATTAAACACCTCTAGAAGCTATCTGAATTTTTTTTTGTGGCAACATAACACCATAACTGCCGAAGGTTAGAAAAAATTATAAATAATAAACACCTCTGGAAGCTCTCTGAAGTGCTTTTTATGGTAACACAGCCCCCTAATTTGTACTTGTACCTTAATTTTGATATAGTTTGAACCATAAATAAAGCCATATATATTTTGTTCATAAAATTTGGGGGGGGGGGAGAGGGTTGAACCCCGAAACCCCGACTTCGGCCTTGAATTCAATGACAGCTTGAAATAGGCTCTCAGGTTGTCAATTCCACTCTACAGCCGGGATTCATCGAACAACAAAGGATGGATGGATAGCCTTTGACCATCTACTCTGTGACTAAGTCGCCATTTTGTTTTATCTGGTTTCACATAACCCGCTTTCCACCCCACACTTTGTACAACCCATGTAACCACGCCACTAGTTTGTATTCAAATCTCGGTTAGGCACTTTCAAGTGAGCTAATATTATGATCCGAATGTTTCAGAACCTACTCTGCTCAGGAAGTTCCACGAGTAGATAGCCCAAAGTTGTTAAGACTAAAAAAAAAGAAGAGTAAATTCAGCTTAGTCATAAAACGAGTGGTAAGCGCTGTTAACTTCGCAATAGCTATTAGCATAAATAGTAGGATACTACACTAGCTTATATTAAGCGAGGGACGCAAGATTAAAGAATTAAATTCTTGTGGAAAATAAAATTGAATTTAGAAATGATGTTACTCACTTCAGTGGTCGAATAGTCTAAGGCGTCACTCTCGCAATAGACTGGACTGCCGATGATGGTCGGATGTACTGAGGGGAGTTTTTTTCCTAAATGGTTTTCCATCCTCCCTCTACGCTAAGGTGGGTGTACTTCCTTTAAATTCAACCTTCTTCTTCCGTGACACATTAACGTAACTAATAAATATGTGTACAACCCAAACAGGTAGTAAGACGCGGGGCTAAAAAAAATTATGTTATAGCCTATGCTATACAAAATCAATTACATGACATAAAACAGCCTCGGTGGCGTAGTTAGCTAACGTGCTAGTTTCGTGTTGAGCTAGACTGCCGAGGGTGGGGAGATCAAGGTTCGAATCTCACTTGGTTGATTTTCCCTAAATGGTTTCGCCACTTTCTCTTCATGAAAATGCGGGTTCACTTATTCTAAATTCAACCTTTTCAATACCTAGCCCATTAGCTTAATTAGAACTTAAGCGTATAACCCGAACGGGTAGTAAGACGCGGTGCTAAAATAATAAAATTACATGATATAAATAAATACCACATGATCTGGTAATCCCATAGCGGGTACTATTTATTTGGTACGGCAATGCTCTGACCCTTCCTGAACTATACCCTGATTTTATTTGGAAGAACAGAAGAGAGAATTCAAACATATTTTTTTGTTGGCAACATTGATCACATTTTACTAGAGGCTATTGTTTGTGTTATTTTATAGATATTGTTACTGTCTATCAAACGTGACAGCTGTAGATAACATGACTTAATGTATAAATATATTAGAATTGTTTTACTAACTTTAGTAACCAAATTCTACTGTTCTTCCTAACAAAATCATATAATGGAGCTATCCAGGCTTGTCATATTGTAACTAGCACCAATATTCTCTCTCTCAATTGATATTGTAAAATAATAACGTTACATATTTGTGAGAATGTAAAATAGCCTACATCGAATGAGGAAATTTAGTATTGATTGCAATTCTAAAAATATTAAAAGGAATAAAATACATATGACCTCACAACATTTTCGTAAATAAATATTATTATTATATTGATTGGCGAGATTTGTCGTTAATTTGGGTTCGTGATCAGCCTGAGTTGTCTAAAATAGTATTTAAAGCTTTCTCACCTCAATCTGAACGCATTAATCCACTGTATTGTGTTTAAAGGTGGTTTTTATATTTAATATAATCCATTACTGATGCAAGCGAGAAATAGGGAATATTTTCTAGATGTTTAAAACACAATTCTCGTCAGGGAGGTATTTCGAATTATTTAATCAGGGGGGGAGGGAGGGTAGGCTGGTGGTGTCTCGTGGTGAAGTCCACAAAGAGGAGATGGCAATAATTAAAAAAATGCCCTGAAAAAATTTAATGGTCTAAGAAAATAGATAATTGCTGCTTTTTTCCCTTTGAATTAAAAAATACTCCGATAAGCGACTGACTTGCCTAGGCATTGATGAGGAATACATGATCTATAATATTTGAGAGGGAGGGATTGAACACCCTCTACCCCTCCCTCGGTATGACCTTGGTTCTCATGACGTGGGTGCTACAAGGGGCGGCTACAGGGAGAGGGGGGTCATCGGGTAACACAGGTGGGTGAACCTATCAGATCCGCGCACTCCTGTCAACTTGAACTGTTCCCACGCGATTGAGGGCTATATCACTGACGTCACAGCACCACTTGGTCCGGAGAGGAGTAGGGGGTGGGGGACACGTCACTGTTTGCACCGACCAATCAAACTACAGTGATTTGTCACCTGTCCTCTCCACGATCACCACAAGCCCATCCTCCGACAAAGTTCCTCTCACCGAATTGGACTCTCACCCCGCGCAACCGCTGTCTCTTCCCTCTTGCGCCCCGCCCCCTTTTCGACGACGTGGCGATGCACGCGGCGTTGCCACGTGTATGAAAACAAAGTCTTTCGTGACCCTGTTTCCCGCGCTTTTGCTATGAAATCCCTTCCGTCGATCCGAGTTTATCGAGCGAGTTCTTGTTTCTGCCACCGTGTCGCTTTCGCGGCGCTAGCGTCGCACGAGTGTTTTTTTTTTTTTTTTACTCAACCCCCTCCTCTCTTTCTCTCTCCGTTCTCTCTTCTCCTACTTTTCTTCCCCTCCCGTCCTTGCTTCAATCGAGCTGGGACTCGCGGCGTCTAGTCCCGAGCAGACAGTTGAAATCAGACGAAGCGCAAGTAAACAGGGCGACTGTATCGAGCGTAACCTTGCATCTGAAGGAACTGTTTTTTGAACGTCTTCACACAGCAACATGTCCTCGCTGACACCGATGTCGGGAAAGACAGGACAAAGTCGTTGTGACAAGCTTACTGTCATCGTTAGCGTGTGATAGTGAATCAAGAAACTTATACTTACAAAATAATATAATTTTGTGTGTGTGTGTTGTTGTTTTGTTCTTAATTTCGTGTTAACAGTTTTTAATCCAGTACGCTTGAAACACTTTTTGTATTTGTTTGTAAACCCTAAGTAAGCTCACTAGAAGGACATGTCTAATCTGTGCGAATAGTACAATAATATGTTTGTGTCTAACTGTACGCTTTTTGTAAAACTTTGCCGTACTTCGATTTTCCTTTAATAACTTTGACATAAAAACATCTTATTTATGAGAGGTAGTTTACACGGACAAACTGTGAGTGTCCATAACTTCGAAGAGCTCAATTAAGATAATACTAACAGGCGGACAGACGACCATAAAACACAAACAGGAAAGCAATCAAATCGCCATTATAAACACTGACAGCACAATAACGATATCTTGTTCGACGTGAACAACTTCAGTGGACCAATTAGTAATATAATATATTCTCAAGTCGACAAATGAAACGTGGTTTGTGTCCGCTTCTGCAGTGTCACGAATATTATACCTGTCAGGTATCTCATTGCACAACCAACCTTACTGTAGGTGTTTCTATTTAAACGATGCTTTGTGTGTTCGCATTTTAGTTGAATAATAATAGCCAAGGTAGTTAGTGAGGGTCTTCCAGCAAGCAGCCAACCATCCCACCGGTCAACTTCCAAGGCGAACAACAACTTCTTTTAGGACTACTGTCTGCCTTTTATTCTTTTTCAAACAAGAAGGCAGTGGGGGGGAAAAAAAGGCGAATTTTCTCTCTCACACTCATACATTCTTTCTTTTCGTTTCCTTTTTCCTTTCCAGTGGGGTAACATCAGTGTCGGGACGATTGTCAGCAGGGGGTACCTCTCCCTTACTTCTTCTTACCCTTCAAGGTTTCTTATTGTACCCACGAAAAAGTCTCTTTTATTGGCCATAACTAGAATTTACTGGACCTTTTGCTTGAAAAGACGGGAGGGAAAATCTCTGTTGAAAACTGCGAGAAAATTCCACCACCAAAACTAGCTCCTAAATCCTAAGGTCGAGGAAGAATGATCTACTTTTGAATTTCCAAGGTCAGCCCCGTTATCCCTTACAGTCAACGCCTGCTGAGAATTCAGGGTACAGTCTTCACAAAAAGTAAGTAGTTAACTATCACTAATTTGGTAGTGTGGAAATATCGGCCATAACATTTTAATCTTTGTTCAAATATTGCACCTAAATAATTGCATTCTATTAGGTAGTTATCTTATAGGCAACCTCCAGTATTTGGGAGACAAGACTTAACTGTTAACAACACTGTCCCACAATATCATAGACAAGAGTGAAGCTTGGTTTCTAAACCAACTTAGAACGTAATTGTAATTTCTAATAGTATCCTTTCATGTAGGAATATAACATGTCATTAGTTGGAGAACACTTGAAACCTTATAATTTCACTATATAATTGATCATCTGTTTACCAATTTTTTTTAAAAATGTGTTTAAAGTATTTTTAGGTTATCTAAGTAAAACTCCCAAGAATGTCTTAGGGTTTACAATCTTGTATTAGCTTTTTTCATTTAATAATAATCAAGCTATTCGCAATAGCAATTTTATTCGTATGGCGTTCACACCATTGATTTCAAAACGATGTTTATGTTCTTGTCCTCATTTGAAGCTTAAACCTCAGGCTAAAATTATTTTTTATTCTTGGACATACAGGAAAATTCAAAATAGTGTTATGTGTTAGTAAATTGGGGTTATCGTGCGATAAATGATTGATAAAGAATGTGATCAAAATAGACATAACATTGTACAATTTCCAAAAGTCTCCCTTTCTTTCAGCAACAAAAATATTGTGGAATGTATACAATCCAGTTTTCATAGATATAACTTTTTAGAAAATGCAAACATATTTTTATATCACATAGCAAGTTCATAAAACGCTTTCCAATCCAAACCCTTGAAAATTCATCATTAGACCCTATTATTAAAATTGAAGTAGGCCCATTCAAAAATTGTAGGATCACCTCTTTTGAGAGCTTGTCGAGTTTTTGGGTTTATCACCAATTATCACTAACCATCCACAGCATAATTTTTCCTATATTAATTCCTTGAATGTTGCGCTTTTTTAATCTAAGATGGATGTTTATAAGACTATAATAATTGTGAAGGCTATGTTTCGAAGCAAACTTAAAGATGTTCCACCTTATTTACAACAAATAATTAATTTCTAAGAATGTGTGTTAGAATAGCCTGATTTTCATACAAATAATCTTCCTAAAGGCCTTTTTTCCCCCACCAGAACCCTACTATAGTAAGATTATAGTAGGGAAAATAACCTTTCAGATGGTTATTCGTACGAAGCTATCATTTCCGCTTATCATACATGACCTCATATATCCCTTCTATGGCGCACGTGGTCTCCGATAGTAAATTAAACTTTTCTCCTCCTCACAAAAAAATAAAATAGGAGTAATAATAAGTGCAGGATACCTAGAGTGCTTAAAAGCTTCCTTAAAAGGTTTGTTTGCCTGTTTTATGTCACGTGCATTGTCACATATTCACTTGGTGTGAGGTTGCAGGTCTTAAGAGCTTATTTATCGAGTTGAGATCTAAATCGATTACATACTAGGATTGACCTTATATTAGCTACGACACTCCAATTTTCATAAGAACTGGTAGCTTGAAATGTTGTTATAGCTATTTTCTGGCACCCTCACGTCAAGTCATGTGATCTGCAGCTTTCACTTTTGTTAGATATTATCAATACCTATAAAATAACAGTAATAATCATTAATAAATACATAAAATATTACCACTATTGGCTGTAAACAAGATATGTTTTTATTTTCTAAAATAAATATTCTTACCACGAAAACTTACTACTATACCTACCCTGATTCTAGTAGGAAGAACAATGATATAGTTACTAAAGCTACTAAAACAATTTTAATATATTCATACATCAAGCCATGTTATCTGCAGTTGTCACTTATGATATATATTATAAATACCTATACACGAACACAAATAATATAGTAGCATGCTATCAATGTTTGCCCCAATTTTCTAAACATGGTTGTCATTTTTGAAAGATAATGTCGATTTGTCTCATTGTAGGCTATCCTACGTTTATTTTTAACTATCATTGATCTGGAATTTTATTACTATGGAAATCCGACAATTTTAAACCTTGCATCATTTTTTAGATACTATTAAATTTTCGTATTTTACTTTGGTATCACTAAAGTAAAATTTTGAACTAATTTTATTTCCTATGCCTCCTAAAAACAATTTTTTTTACAAAATTGTGTTTGTTTTTAATAGTGGCATGATTGATTTAGGGGCTACCTTAATTTACGGAAGTAAAATTTGTCTAAATGGATTTGTAGAATGATCTAGATACTAACCCCTATGGCTGAGAGTTGCGTATATTATCAGTTTATAGGGGCAGGAGGGGATGAAAGGGGAAGAGGCCGATATAACTGAAGGGTGGAAAGGGAGGAAAGGGGGGGTGAGGTAGCAATCTAATCGACGTTAGCCCGGCGCGGTGGTAGGGTTTGAGAGGGGGAGGGGGTTAGAACTGCTATCTCATCCAGCCCAGGAAAACAATCTTACTTGATTGAATGGATGAACGCTGGCTTGTGTGTTGGATGTACAGTCGCTGGCTGGCTCGGCTCGGCTCGAGTTTATATATCGTACCACCGCCACTCGCTCGCTAAATCGATCCTCCCACTCGAAACTTTTCCACTTGTGGTGTTCACTCTCCCCTCCCCGACCCTCCGCATGTTTTGGAAGAGTAGTTCCGAGGGGGATGGAAGGGGAGGGAGGTATTACCAACCTTACTAAGTAGAAATTTACACAGATATAATTTCCCTAAACACTTTATTCTTATATAAAAATAAGCGGTGCGGTATTGTCGATAAGAGGAAGAACCAGTCGAAATTGTTTTCAATAGGATATTAACCCGTCTTCATGTTTAGAAGACCTTGGTTCGTATCTAGGTTATGCTAACAAAGATATTTATTACCGACATATAAGTCCATATTGTTATTTGATTTATGAAAATTTAGATAAGGGCATTATTCTTAGTGTAGTTCTGTAGTCTTAGTTTTAATAATCTAATTTGAGTTAGCATGTAAGTCATGCTCTAATATAATCAATGTGTCTAGAAAGTGCTCACTAATTAATTCAAACAAATAATGAAATATTAGGTAGTAACTTTCATATCGACCGAAAGGGTTGATATAGTTTTGACTCACTTGAGAGGTCAGTCGGAATTCAACCCCTGCTAGAGCTTGGGGGGTGGATATTTTAATCCATTAAAGGTATCCAAAGGAGGTCTAATACATTTTATTAAAGTTTAAGCCTCTGGTCGTATATAAGTAGGCCTACTTGTTAGTGTATGTTGTAGAAAGCACGAACTGAAGATGAGAAGCCGTATACATAAATCTACCACACACAGAACTGTAGCAGGGCCTGTAGCTGTAAGGACGTGGAAGATAGAATATAGGAAAATGTATCCCCATTTGTGTAAAAGGAAAAGAGTGAGAACTCATTTTAGGTAAAAATACCTTCAGTAAACTAAGGTGGCTTTTTAGGGTGGACTGAGTGTAAAATACATTGGTCTTAATAATACTCATTTTAGGAACAAACCAACTGGTGTTTGTTTCGAGGTTCATAAATTCCTTTCTTTTATATTATTTACAAGTATAATTATTTAAATTAAGGGTTTAAATGTTGTCATTGTATGCAAATTTATCTTTCAAAAGGAGTAGGCCTATTTTACGAACACGTTTTCAAACCAACTAATTATATCAACACACGACTTACAAACTTT
Organism: Timema genevievae; assembly: GCA_902155825.1. NCBI lineage: Eukaryota > Metazoa > Arthropoda > Insecta > Phasmatodea > Timematidae > Timema > Timema genevievae. The sequence continues at coordinate 39,294 of CABFWO010001074.1, read as the reverse complement.
TTTTTAATAGATACCATATCCAGTCTTCCGCGCATCATTTATTCACTTGTTAAAAGGCTAAGCTCTAATTTTACGAATTATACATTTTTCGACCATGTTGGGAATTAAACTCTGTACCCTCAGCTTAGTATGGAAACGCGCTACTGATTGTGATAAGGGCCCGAACTTGACTGCTATTTTAATGACGCTATTTAATGTTTTGTGTATATTACCAGTTTGGTCTACATACAGTTTGCACTGACTTATCTAAGGGCCGAATGAAGAGAAGGAATGTTGAAATAATGCACCATAATTCACTGGGAAAGAGAGAATGGGAAACTATTAGAAAAAAAAATTCATCCCATGTGCATACGATCGGAAATTGAAAACTGACCTTTTGGAGAGAAAAAATCTAGCACTATTTTCTAACTCTATCGATGTAGGTAAAAAGAATAGTCCTACATATTTGAACATTTAAACGTTTTGCAAGATGTGAAATCTGGTTGAAAACGTTTGGCTATAGTTGTTTTATAATATATTGTTCTGCTCCCAGTAAAATAGTGAAATAGGCCTACCTACTCTCTAACGCTATTATTTATCTAGGCTATTAAAGGTCTATTATCAACGTTAGGAACACCCTATTATCTAGGTTAGGAGCACCCTGTTATCTAGGCTAAAGGCACTCTGATATCTAGGCTAGAAGCGACCTGATATCTAGGCTAGAAGCACCCTATTATCTAGGCTAAAAGCACCCTGTTATCTAGGCTAAAAGCTCCTTAATATATAGGCTAGAAGCGACCTGATATCTAGGCTAGAAGCGACCTGATATCTAGGCTAGAAGCACCCTATTATCTAGGCTAAAAGTACCCTGTTATCTAGGCTAAAAGCACCCTGTTATCTAGGCTAAAAGCACCCTGATTTCTAGGCTAGAAGCGACCTTATATCTAGGCTAGAAGCGACTTGATATCTAGGCTAAAAGTACCCTGTTATCTAGGCTAAAAGCACCCTGATATCTAGGCTAGAAGCACCCTATTATTTAGGCTAGGAACATCCTGTTATCTAGGCTAGAAGCACCTTATTATCTAAGTTAAGAACACCCATTATCTAAGCTAGGAGCAACCTATTATATAGGTTATGAAAACCCTATTTTTAGCGTTAGGAACACCCTATTATCTAGGCTAGAGGCACCCTTTTATCTAAGCTTTAAGCACCCATTATCTAGGCTAGGTAAACCCTATTATCTAGGTTAGGAACACTCTTATATAGGCTAGGATACCTCTATTATCTAGGTTAGGAACACTCTATTATATAGGCTAGGATACCTCTATTATCTAAGTTAGGAACACACAATTATTTAGGCTAGGAACACCCTAATTTTCCAGCGTGAACGCACCCTCCTTCAAATGTTCTTAGTTACTACCCCCCCAGGCATTCACTTCACTCAACAATGCTACAATCATTCTGTTACAAAAGGTCATAGGTTCTATTACGAGCACGGCCGCCATATGATCAAAATACTAGAGCCAATACTCCACAATATACTTTACGAACACTATCTTACTGTATTAATACTACATGCAACCTTATTCGGTGGCCGCATGGTCTAACGCAGCGATTCTTTGCCGGGGGGTCACGAAAGATTTTTTGGGTGCCTAAAAAATAATTAAAAATGTTATTTGCTTATCACTGAAGTCAATTATCTTAAATGTTATGGTCTGGAAGAAATAATTCGATGATCGTACGCATGTAAGTACAGTAGACTCTCGATTTTCCGGGGTAATGGAGGGGAAACACGGATAATATAAATCACGGACAGTATAAATAATCCCCATCTCTTTACCAACGCCATTCAAAATTTGTTGCCCTTGTTTTTACATATTTGTTTGAAAAGGGACTTTCCACAATGATAAATATTAAAACAAAGCAGCGAAATCGACTCCTGCATGCGAATAGGATTAAGTAATACATTCTAAACAAGAACAGACCAATTAGTGGAAATTGTTGAACAGCAGAGGTCACATTAAATACATTTAGTTAAGTTAACTTCTGTTTTTTTATTTGTTATTATAATCAGAAAATAAAGCCACTATTTTAGAATAAATCTTAATGATTAAAATGTTAGTAAGAACTAGGGGGCCGCGAAATTATTTTAGTATATCTAGGGGGCCGTGAGTAACAAAAGGTTAAGAACCACTGGTCTAACGTGCTACTCTCGTAGTAGACTAGACTGCCAATGACGAGTAGATTGAAGTCCGAATCTCGACCGAGTGTGCTGAGGCTGGCTTTTCAAAAATAATTTTCCTCTATTCCTCCATGCAACTGTGGGTATACTTTTTTATTAATATAACCTCCTAATCCATAAAACCATTAGTGTAATTAGTACATGGGCATAAACCGAACGGGTGCGATGCTACAAAAAAATTACACGTAAAATATGTAAGCTTACGAAATTTTTCAACATAGCAACCAAGTAAAAATTAACCTTTTAGGTCGTGGTAGATTTTATTTTATTAATTAAGGAAAATATAAAAAGTCAATATTTACCATATAACAATCGGAGAAGATATTTTTAAAATGAATAAAAACACTTTCGGTTTGGTAGATGTTCTAGAATGTTTCGTTTGATCTTGGCCCACTTTGACAAAGTTCCGTTTGATCTTGGCCCACTTTGACAAAGTTCTAAAATCGTTTAATCTAAAACCAAACTGTTCGAGATAAGGACAAGATTAATATGATTAATGAAATCTGCTATTTAGAAATAATCGTTTGGACGATATGTGGGCCTAACAGTCTCGTCATCTCGAAAACAGGTCACTTATATTTTAAATATAGGAAGAAAATCAACTCGTGTACTTTAGGGAAAGACCCACACACATCGGTGGGCACGCAGACTAAGTCGATGTTCTCGTCTTATCTGATATTATGGTGATGGGAAATCGAGGTTTGAATCGTCGGTAGGATTAATCACTTAGGGTCTCGTCCCCCCCCAATGGTTTTCCACTTTCCTGCCACACAAATATGGGTACACTTCCTCTATAAAATACTTTCCGTGTCCCTACCTCATTTACATAGTCAAATGCGTCCAACCTTAACTGGTTATAAGACGAGGTGCAAAAATAAAATAGGAATGGATAAGATGCTCCGTTTTGAGTTTAAAGTACATGCACTCGCGTTTGCAGGGAAGGAGAGTGGAAGAGCATTTAGTATTCATTAAAAGACAACAATAGTTAATAATTATATTAGTGAATTGATCGCAGCGGGGGAAGGGGGAAAGGGTGAATCGTGTCTCTACTATGCTTTGAAAAATGTCAGCCGTGCTCTTAAATATATATATATATATTACCCGCTTCGGTGACGTAGTAGGCTAACGCGCTAGTCGTGTTGAGCTCGACTGCCGAGGACGGGGAGATCGGGGTTAAAATCTCGGTCGAGTGAACTGGGTGTGGTTTTTATTAAATGGTTTTCCACTCTCCCTCCACGCAAATGCGGGTTCACTTCCTCTAATTAAACCTTCCCAATTCCTAATCCATTAGCATAATTAGTACTTAAGCGTATAACCCGAACGGTTAGTAAGACGCGGTGCTAAATAATATTTTTTTTTTGTCTATTTCACGCTGAAACACGTATTAGAACTATGATTAAATGCATTACGATGATGTATGATAATATCGTTAGTAGAGTCAACAATTTCCCGGTCATTATTAAGTTGTCCAAACATATTTACTATCTTTATGTTTAGTCCAGATTAGTTCAGATTATTGACGTTACATTGAAGCCGAGGTTATACATACCTTAAGTTATAGTTTGATTAAGATAAATTTTAATATTTCAGGACACTTCATTCGTCTCTTAGATATGTCTGGTTCCTTTTTTTATTTACTCTGATAGAGAAAGTATTGTGTTCGTGAACATTTTCGAGCTCGAGGTTATGACTGATACTGACGCAGGGTGGCCACAGTCAGTGAAAACCTGGAAAAGCCAGGAAAATCAGGGACATTTCAGGGAATCTGGTAATAAATCAAGGAAAACGGTATATTTGGCTTAGTTGCCTCCTCAAACATTGGTTTTATCAATACATACTATGTAATTAGTTTTAGAGTGTAAGTTATTTAAAAAATAACTTTTTATAACAAATTGAGTGTCTAGATTGTTTTAACATCCATATATATATATAAGTTATATGTATATAAAAGTTATATATATAAAAGTTATATACCGTTATGAGTTTTAGTCAGGAAAATTTGTATTTTTGGAATGAATGGAAAAGTTAGGGAATTTTCTGTGAGATTTTGTGGCCATTTTGTGAAGTTTTATGTGACTCAAAATTAAAAAAAAATTGTCTTTTGATTCTTTCTGTGCCCGTGTTTTATCTGTTTTTCCTTCTTGGAGCGCTACAGCCGAAACGGTTTAGTTCAGCGATTCTTAACTGGGGGGCCGCAAAAGATTTTTTATGGAGCCTAAAAAAATTTATAAATGTTATTAGCATATTACTAAAGTAATTTATCTTAAAATTTATGTTTTGGAAGAAAGAATTCGATGATCGTAAGCATGTGAGTCCAGACTCTCGATTTTCTGGGACGATGGAGGGGAATCACGGATAATAAAATCACGGATAGTACAAATAACCATATGTTTACCAACGCCATTCAAAATTTGTTGCCCTTTGTTTCTACTTATTTGTTTGAAAAGGGATTTTCCACAATGGTAAATATTAAAACAAAGCAACGAAATTGACTCTGAATCGACTCCGAATCGACTCCTGCATGTGAATATCATTAAGTAATACAATTGAAAGAACAGACAAATTAAAGGAAAGTATTCAACAGCAGAGGTCACATTAAATACATTTAGGTAAGTTAATTTTTTTTGTATTATAATCAGTAAATAAAACCACTATTTTAGAATAAATCTTAATTATTACTATGTTAGTAAAAACTAGGGGGCCACTAAAACATTTTAGGATATTTAGGAGGGCCGTGAGTAATAAAAGGTTAAGAACCACTTTTTTAATGGATTTTGTTCAAATTTGGAATTTAGATGTTATATCTAAGGGTGTTTTATAGTTTTATTCTAGCCCTCAAATTAAGATTAGTTTACTGATGAGTGATTTTTGAAAATATATTTCGAAAATTGTTTCAATGATTTCGGTTAAAATGGTACCTGGGGAGTGTTTTAGCCTATATTATAAATACAATTACATATTAGTTTTTTCTAAATATAATTTGGGGTAGTTTACTGCTGACGACGGATTTTTGAAACTTTTATCACAAACTAAAATAATTATAATAGTAGAAGAATCCGACACTATTTGGGGTAATAACGCATTGTATTGCGTGTATACCCCTGGCTTCGCTTCTTTTTTTTTTACTTCAAACAGACAGAAATAAAATTCTCTTAATTTTCTTTCAACCCAGTTTTTAATAATTAAAAAATAAAAATCAAATACAAATTTTAAAATTCCGGCTTCTAGGTGCGCATGTTCACGCACAGAAGCTACTAATGTTTAAATTTAAGTCCTCTGCGTTCGGTAGATATCACACAACGCTCATGGCTGACAAACACAATCTTCATTTTATTATATAGACGATAAAAATGTATGATTGTATGATACCACTTATTTTTAAATTAATGAAAATTGAATCTCCTAGTGTAAGCTACTGAAGTAGGCCTATTCGCAGAGTTTATGCATATTAAAATGTTTTGAGTAGCTTTTCAACTGTCATAAAGGCCAAAGTTACCATGGATAAACAATCAAATTACCACCTGAGCAATCCATATAAAGGTGACTCACCTGTAAGTTAATCAAGACGTTAATTTCCAAGATATCAAACTACAGGATGTCCCAAATAAAACCGGGCCCAAACGCACAGTATTTCAAAGTATGTGTTATAAATGTGTACCACCAATCGTTATGCTTAGTTTCAATAAATAAAAGTTTACTACACTGGATATCATCTCTGAGGGAAGGGCATGGCTACTATTGGGAAACTGCGTTGTCATTCTATCGTTTTTGTGCAATCAATCTCCCCCTCTAAAATAATACAAGTTTCTCAACGCTGGTTAGTCGAGATTGCCAGTAGCTCCTTCTTACACCAGCACACTACCTTCCAACATAACTGAGAGCGAGGAGATTTGGCAACAGTTGACAGAGAGATTGCTAAGATAAATATTTTCTCCATAAGACGGGCAGTTACCTCAAAGGTGATATTGGGTTTAGTCAGTGAGCGGCACTACATGTATAGGGGCTGGTGGCGCACATTTCAAACACAAACTTTGAAATACTTTGCGTTTGGGGCCGGTTTTATTTGGGACACACTCTACTTTACCCGCAATGGTGATCACACTGTTTCAGAAACCAGATTCACCACGTATCAGATTTCCGGTGATGAAAGTTTGAGTTCGAATCTAGGCCGAATGTACTGGTGCTTATTTCTCACCAAGTGATCTATCCTTGTTTATCTCCCTTATCTCACTACGCTAATTCCGGTACACTTCCTCAAAAATCACTCTCCTCCTCCCAAGCCTTTGTATTAGTTGGTTAAAAGCGACGTACTCACGGTAACCGCCGTTACTAGTTTCTTTTACCGGAGCGTGAAACGATTGTGTGACAACAGTATCGAGTGATTGGACGGGAGGTAGACTGTGTATTTTACAAATGACAAGTTTCAACTGATCTCATGCGTGGATCAACAAAATAGTATCCGCAGGGCCTCAATCCACATCTTGATGCTGAATTGCGAACTTAACCTGATATATACATCCTCAGATATTGTAACATTTCACAACAACAGTGAAGCACATTACAAGTTTATTTTTAGCAGAATATCTTGATTATAAAGGTAATCCAACGACCTCTGTGGTGTTGAGATAGAGTGTTCTTGTTCCACGACCCAATGTTGGTGGGTTGGAACCCAACTAACCTGGCGAAGAAACTCCGTAGCACAACTCATTTTGTAGGGGAAGGAAAGCCGTCTGTCCCACTTCAATTATGGCATGTTAAATATCCACCTCTAAGGTACGAAATAATTTAACAGCGACATTTTTGTAGACACTTTCAGGACTTTACTGATACATGTGATCCATCCTAGATGGAACGGGCGGGCGGGCGTAAATAGTCAGCCGAAGGGCTTAGTGTGCATGCTTCTTTGGTTGTATGAGGTAGAACAAACTTTGGGTTGTTTGCTTGCCTGTTAAATATGGTCCCATAAAATTAATAATCACATTATTTTATTCGATTATTGGAAAGTGCAAAGGGACTACTAGAAAAAATATTGTTACTAGAAACAATATTGTTACTAGAAACAATATTGTTAGTGTCGAGGTTTATTTCTTTTGTCCCGGCAAAACAAATATTATTGGTTTGGCAATCATATGTTTTGTGTATGCTTATTATTTATTCATAGCTTGCACAGATCCCTAAACTAAATACAGTTAAAATGCGCTCTCTGTAACTATCCGCAGTTTTATCAGATACAAATTAGCGTTGTTGATAATTTTGCGGATAGTGGTGGCTTCAACGCGGGCGTTACTTGCAATACACCAATATGGCGAGTGGGAAAATGTTCTTGGTACTAGGTATTTTCTGATTTCCAAATATTCCCGCCTCCAAACCGCCTTCCGACTACTATGATTTCAATACAACTACTAAATTAAATTATGTAAACTAATTATTGGTAGGCTTACTTTATTTTTGTCTCTAAGTAATTATTTTATTCCTTGTGAAGTAGGCCTACTAGTTATAAATTAATAACATGAGATTTATAAAACACGTTTTGATTCATATTGTTGTAATTTTTTTTAAACATCGCCTAGATATGTTTTCTAAAAACTTTTCAGCTACTGGATTTTCTAGACAATGATTTTATAATAACACATAATGATATGTATAATTTAATAACGATAATATAATAATTATAATAACGTATATAAAAATAATTTCAATTTCCTTCATTAAAATACTGACCTACATTTGCAAGACCTATAACAAACCAGAATTGAAAAGTACACAAGATGATGAGAACATATTATAATAATTGCATAGGATAAGAAACAGTTGTCACTTTTAACTAAACAAGAATTTTAATTAGTATATGAAGACATAAAGTTGATACAGTGAGCTATAATGGTTGAAATTTTAAAAAGATGGAAACTATTTGTAAAACCATTTGGAACTAAAAGTATTTTTAAACATATTTTAATGAAGAACATATAATTAAAGTCCTTAATAATTGTAAGCAAGTTCCTTGAAAAACTATCAGAGTTTGGCTCTTTTTTTATGATTAAAGTCAAATTCAGCCAATTTAGAGTTTGCGCTACGAATATAGGAAATAGGCCTAGAATAGAATATTGTTAATAATAGTAAAGAAGGCATAGTATAGGTTACGTAATGATTAGTTACATACCCTTATTGATAACAAGACATTGTTGAGATAATCAAATCTCGTAGATTACGGTGGACAAGACATCTAATGTGAATGGGAGATTCTAGAACCTTGATCAAAGTATTGACTGGCAAACCAAATGGGAAGATACCTTTGGGAAGACCTAGACGCAGATGGGAGGATAACATTAGAATTGTTTTGAAATAGATAGGGTGTAATGAGGTGGACTGGATAGAACAAGCTCAAGATAGGAATAGGTGGCGTACTTTTGTAAGTGCGTCAATGCATTTTCGGGTTCATATATTGTGTTATAGAGTAGGAGTAGCCTAAATAGTAGATAATAACAATAATAATAATTTATAATGATGAAATGATGATAAAAGAATCTGCTAAGTCATTTTACTTGTCAAAATTTCTTTGGATGCACAAAAGAACGTTTCTTAACTTTATCGACAAATTGTAAACTCGCTTTCAAAACCCTCACCATGATTTTCTTCAATATTTTTGCTGTGTAGAATAGACGTGTAGGCTCTGTTTTAATAAGCATGTCATGATGTCTCTGATAGTACGTAACATAAATTAACGTTCCAGATAATTTTAGTTTTTTTTCTATTCTAATGATCATGTTCTCCTAGTCTGAGCAATCTGCAGCAGGTACTGATTGTACTTTTGGATTTTAGGGGGTAGGGGGGTTATGGGGTAGGTCCATGGATATATTTACGTAGACTGAACTGGGCGTTGTTAGAATATAAAACGGATTCAAACACTCAAAGTGGTATTTTATTTCACATTTACATCTCCAAGTGAGGGATTTACTGCCCTTTGCCATCCAGTTTAGATCGGTCTCGTGTGGATTTCAGTTTTCGGACCTACTCTACTGTAACTTATATTCTACTCTGAGGTACTTGGGATTGGCCATTTATATTTATTTTAAGCTTGTTCTAAAACTAATTATTAAATTGATACATTTAACTGCTATGCTGTTAAACAAATCAATAAGTAAAAAAAGAAAGTTTCAATAAATTGTGCTGTGTATAGTATACAAAGAAAGAAGATCAATAAATATTAACTTTACAGCCCAATTTAGTAATTATACAACTACAATAATTGCTATAAACTATTGTTCAACTAATCTAAGTAGGAGGGAGTTACATCATTTTAAAATAGTAATTTGTTAAAACATAATAAATAAACATTTATAGAAAACGAAATGATCCTACCTGGTTCTGTGGCCGCATGATCTAAGGCGTTACTCTCGCAGAAGACTAGACTTCCAATGACGAGGAGAGCGAGTTTCGAATTTCGGTCTGGTGTAGTGAGGACGGTTTTTCCACTCTCCCTCCATGCAAACGTGGTTTCACTTTATCTAAATATAACCTTCTTAAGCCCATAAAACCACTGCCGTAATTAGTACGTAAGCATATAACCCGAACAGGTAGTAAGACGCGGTGCTAATATATATATATATCTTCGGTTGCGTGTACACTGTACAGCCGTCACTAGCATCTTTAGTGTAAAAATGACCCCTGGACACGAGACAAGAACCCGGGACCATTGGCTTAGCCAGCCAACGTTCTCCCACTGAGCTATACAAGATTCGTCCCGTGCTCAGACTCCAGCTATGAGTGAACACGGGAAGAGTCCTAGATATATTATCGTGGAGATTATAAAAATAATACAGTCGGGAGGGAAATGCTCTTATTACTCGGTCAGTTATTTGTCGACATTTCGCCTGCTGTCCAGGAGTGTAAACTCAGAATATACAGAACAATATTTTTACCGTTTCTCTCTGGGTGTAAAACTTGGTCTCTTACTTCACACGAAGAAAACAAATTGCTCAGGAAGATATTTGATCCAAAAAGGGATGAGGCTACTGGGGAGTGGAGGAGGTTATATAATGCTTAGCTACATATCCTGTACCAAATTCAATAAAATGTTAGGATAGTCAAGTCTCGTAGATTACGGTGGGCAGGACACTCAGAGCGAATGAGAGAATCTATAACCTTGTTCAGGGTACTGACTGACAGACTCAATGGGAAGAGACCGTTGGTAAGACCTGTATGCAAATGGGAGGATAACATTAGATTGTTCCTGAAGGAGATAGGGTGTAATGAGTTGGACTGGATATAACTAACTCAATATAGGGATAGGGTGTAGTGAGGTGGACTGGATATAACTAACTCAAGATAGGGATAGGGTGTAGTGAGGTGGACTGGATATAACTAACTCAAGATAGGGATAGGGTGTAATGAGGTGGACTGGATATAACTAACTCAAGATAGGGATAGGGTGTAGTGAGGTGGACTGGATATAACTAACTCAAGATAGGGATAGGGTGTAGTGAGGTGGACTGGATAGGACTAGCTCCAGATAGGGATAGACTGCATATTTCAGTAAGTGCGGCAATGAACTTTCGATTTCCCATCCGTGGAGTAAGTAGGCCTAAGTAATGCACATTTTACATGCCGTTAATTTTGGAGAATTCCAATATTTGGCAACTTATTAACGTGCTCAGCATCCCATTACTCGTCCGATCTACCCAAATATTCACCCTTATAGATTTATGGCAACTACAAGGAAGGTAGAATTTAGAGGAAATCTACCCTTGCATTGAGGGAGAGTGGGAAACTACCTCACTGCATACACCCAATCAGGATTCGAACCCAGAAAAGCAGGCAATACGCGACTGTCACCCTTGCCCGATGCTGATGGCTATGTCTCCTTTTACTTAGCTCGGTATGGAATTAAATTATTCCCCCACTCCCCCCATGTAATTATACTTTAATAAAAATGATAATGTGAGCTCGTGAGAGTATTTTATAGTGGTTTTACACTATTCTATTCATACTGATGTGACTGTGAGAACCTGTTAATTAACTTTGCATAACGCGTTTTCAACACGTAAGCCATGATTAATCACCTCTCCCTGGAATACGTCGTAACGCTGCTATAGAGCCTATTCGAAAGTAAGCTGTGGGTGTTTTCACTCTGGGATACTACAACAAATTACTACTTTAGTAGCAGAGACTCTTTTTAGACACATTTATCTATTATAATTAATAGCATAAGTTGGTTTCAGATGTTATCAATCCGACACCGCAAATCAGTCGGTCGCGTGTCTGTCTACTGAGCTAAGGGTCCCGGGTTCAATTCCCAGTATGGCTGAAAAATGTATAATTGATGAAATATGGTCTTAACCGCTCACAGTAACGAATTAACGGTCGGGGACTGGATGTTGTGCTTGTCCTAGTCTTTAGTTTGATTATAAGTCATATGAAGTTAAGACAGGCCTAGCCAGCTGGTCGTGGGAAATATATCACTTGAATAAAAAACTGATCCAGGCCACAGGCTGGAAATAATGATGGATGTAAAAAACGTTTTAGATGTTAATAGTATTTTCCTTATGCCAAGTAAGACCACTAATTGGTCGACAGTTTCTTGTGTGTGTTTAACTTTTCCATTTGATGGTTTCCGCTTGTCAAAATGTGCAAGCTTATTCTAAAAGTGCTTCACTATGGTTACTAAAGATTTAAACAAGAAACCATCGAAGGTCAAGACATTTGAGAACGAAATAATCTTAAACAATCTTGATATTTTAATTTGTTTACACCCGCTTTAGTGGCCGAATGGTCTAAGACTCATAAGGCGTCAGTCTCGTGTTAAACTGGCCTGCTGCTGACGGGGGGATTGAGGTTCGAGTCCCGATCGGGCCTACTGAGGGTGGTATTCCCCGAATTGTTTCCTACTCTCCTTTCACGCAAACATGGGAACATTAGTTCTAAAATGCTTCCTTCCTCATCCCCACCTCGTCAGAGTAACTATCATATATACGTATAACCGGAACAAGCGATAAGACACAAATATTTAAAAAAAATACATCCATAATATTTGAATAGGGTATTATTTCTAAGAGTTAATAGCCAGAGCTATTATTTATGCTTATTAGTGAGAATTACTCCATCTAGATATCATATTCTGAAAATTGAAAAATGACACCTGGACACGGGAATCGAACCCGGGACCTTAAGCTTAGTACGCCAATGCTCTAACCACTGAGCTATCCAGTCATCGTCCCGTGCCCAGGGTCATTCTTCACTCATATTTTAAGGCAGAGTCTATGAAGGACTTAGCGGAAATCGTCAGCTACAATTATGTGATTATATAAAATATTATATAAAATATGAGTGAAGAATGAACCTGGGCACGGGACGACTCCTGGATAGCTCAGTGGTTAGAGCATTCGCGTACTAAGCCAAAGGTCCCGGGTTCGATTACCGTGTCCAGGTGTCATTTTTCAATTTTCAGAATATTATTTCTATGCCCATATGTTGTGTATGTAGTCTAAAGTCTAAACTGAGCAGCCAGGAATGGTATTTTCATTCAAAATAGTCCCATACCTTGTTTAATGGAGAGTAACATATCGTCTCTACAATGTAACACTACTATTTTATTTTATATTCACGGCGTCTTACCAACTGTCTGGACTATCTGCATATTTACACTACAAGGGCAAGAATAAGGAATATATAATTTTAGGAGAAATGGACCCACATTTGCGTGGAGGAAGATTGAGAAAGCCTCATTTTACCTGATAGAGATTTGAACACCTCTCTCCCAATGGCAATAAAGTTTATTGCGAGAGTGACACTTAAGGTCATTCGGCAATAAATAAATGTATTGCACAATTTTAACAAGTGAAAGTTTTAATTAAAAGCTATATAAGTAGTTATTCAATTGTTTCAAATCATTACAGTTCATGAGCTATAATGGGTCAAACTTGATATTTTATACTTTTCATGTACCATTGTTAAGATAGAGTAATTAATGTATGGGACGACATTTAATATAACTGGACAGTCATGTGAGGTGAACACAATTAAATATTCATTATGATAGTAATAAAAATAATAATTTAATTGTGTACAACACATATGAATATACAATTATACTAAATTTTAGCCCCATACATTAATTACTCTACCTTAACAATGATACGTGAAAAGTATAAAATATTAAGTTTGACCCCTTATAGCTCATGAACTGCATAATGATATTAAATTATTGAAAACTACTTATATAGCTTATAGACTAAACTTGTTAAAAACTGTGCTGTGGTTTTTTTTACCTTAAGACCATGGGTTTATAATGTCAAATTATGAAAAAATAATCATTCAAAATAAAAGTAAAAATCACAAAAGCTTTGTAGGTTAACATTTGAAAAAATAAAAATTAACGGATTTCAACGAAATTCGAGACACTCTCATATTCAAACTAACCTGACCTGGTTTATTTCAACATATTCTTCCTGTCCTTAACAAATCATGCTTAGCTTTATCTGATCATATACAAGCAGTTCAGGTAATATGTTGATAAATTACACCTGTACACAGGAATAGAACAAAAGACTATACGCTAGTACCCCTCCAGCGAGATACCAAGGGTTGGACACAGCATGGTGTGTGGTACACAGACACCTTAGCTCAGGTCATAGTTCATCTGTATACTGAATTAAGGTGCTCGGTTCTAAGTGCTGGCACAACTGAAGAATTTATCATTGGGGAAATTTGAGATTCTCCTTTCACAGCAAAGAATTATGGGCCTGTTTTGTCTTGTATGGCTAAATTTGTTTTTAAGTTGTGCTTTTATTTATTCATTTGGTTAATAAAACCTACATATTCATAACTAGATGGAGCTATGAAGAAGAAATCATAAATTATGTTTAGCTCAGTGGTAGAAAAATGGCGCTCTAAACCTAAGCATACGGCTCGGTCAAATAACCAAGAAAACACAATCCAAGATCAAGATAAAACCTTCAAGGACTACAACGTTTAGGACAGTTGATTAGGCCTACAACTTTTACCTGAACATTTTTATTTGTTTGTTCAAGGTGAAAATATTGTTACATTTTATTTTTATCAACACATATAAAGTAAATAGAGTGAATAATGGTTTATAAAATTACTCTATATTTGAACATTATAATAAAAATACTGTGTTCATGTTTGAACATAATTATTAATTACAAAATTAATCAAAGGTATTATTGTAATTTTTGCTATGAATATTATCTGAATCAATTTAATATATATATATATATATATAATAACATAATAATATATAATCAATTTGTTTACCAGAGATAGGAGTATTTATTAATTTGGTTCAAATTAAGTGGTGTTCAAAATAATAATTCATAACATGTTTAAATTGTTATTTAGCATGTCTCACAATTGTATTATTCTTAGAGCTAATATTTATCAGTCTAATAATACTAGTTAGTAGCTAGCTGTTTGATTTTATGGCCATGTTCTTTGAAGGTTTAGCTTGTTTACTGGTTGGACAGTTTGTTAGAAATAGAAAAGAACACTATATATATATATATATATATAGTGTTTTTTTGTTCTTTTCTATTTATAAATATATATATATATATATAGTGTTCTTTTCTATTTCTAACAAACTGTCCAACCAGTAAACAATGTAAATGTCAATAAATATTAGCTCTAAGAATAATACAATTGTGAGACATGCTAGATAACAATTTAAACATGATATGAATTATTATTTTGAACACCACTTAATTTGAACCAAATTAATAAATACTCCTATCTCTGGTAAACAAATTGATTGGCTTTCATTAATTAATTAAAAGGTTGAATTTCAGTAAGTCGATAAATAAAATAAATTTTCCTGTTAAAATTGGTATAATTAATTTACCCAAACCTAAGTAGTGTAGTGATATAGATAGAAAAACTACGGCTACATTAAAAATGATTAAATTTTAGATATTTGCCTTTGGTCATAATTTGACCGTCAAACACACATTTTACTTCCTCTTTACCAATGGTCTTTGGTAGAGGTAAATATCTTTTCTGGACTGAAAACTTTGATTTTATTACAGGAATATTAAGAAGAAAATGGTGAAGTTGTAGACCTACTAACTTTCTGGCAATTTTTGGTAAAGTAAAATGTCGTCTGCTACTAAGGAAAAATGTATAAAGGCCTAGTTTGGGTTAATTCTCATTATAATAGACATAACTGATCGTTATTTAATTATAAAAGTTCAAGAAATCACTTTAGCGAAAAGATTTATATTTGCTTTATTTCACGTACAGTATACAACGTGTTTCTAAAACATTGCATCAAACTTTGGCAGGATACTCCTTGGGTGAAAATAGAATAATTCACATCAGCAACCTAGGGTCCATCTTGAATAATAAGGGCGGTATACACCCCTAAAGATAGAGCTAAAAACGACTGTTGTGTGAAATATTATGAAAACTGCTTAGGGTATTACAACGAATATTTGTATACTACTTATTGAAACCTTGATCATTAATAAATTAAATGTGCTGTTACCGTTACCCACCCACATCATGTAAAAACGGGGGGGTTGTAAGACTTTTTTTGTAATTAAGTATGTAAGAGTAAGTATTGCCAATTTTGACTTAGGATTTCAAAATATGGAGTAAGAATTAACAAAAAAGGTGTCTTGGAGAAACTGTCTAGTTTTCCCCGTTTCCGAGATAATCACACAAGTTTGAACTCAGAGACAAATGTATCTAACACAGCTAGCAACACAGCTATACTGGCTCCCTACCTGGCAGGAATTAACACTTGTCTCTGAGTTCAAACTTGTGTGATTATCTCGGAAACGGGGAAAGCTAGACAGTTTCTC
>CABFWO010001073.1:185798-209594 GCA_902155825.1 Timema genevievae | reverse complement strand
TCTCAAGTGGGTGTAAAGTGTAATTTTATCGAGTCTGCATGAAGTCTGCGTCAAGTCAAGTGTACTTGACTATTCGGATACGGCCTAAATGTTAATTCTCAACATTTAAATAAACTAAAGTAGGTAAACTTCAATTAACTTTTGAATTCAAATGATAGGGCCTATACAATAGACTAATTAATCTGCTTAAAAGAAAAATATTGGTCCATGAAAAGGACCCAACACAGATTCTGTACGTAGTCCATAAGAAATCTATGCTAAAGTATCCGATTGCTCTGGACACAGAGTCCTTATCCGTAACTGTGTAGAAGTTGGTCAACTTTAACTTACTAAGAAGTAAGGAGACTAGGTTATACAGAGTACACAACTTAGGCTGTATCCGAATAGTCTACTTCACGCGCTGTCGATCCTTGATGTTCACTTGATATAGTTGCATTAGCAATCACGTGATCAAGTGCAGATCCGTCCGAATAGTTACGAAGTGTGCTAATGCACCCCTCACACGCCCTTGATTCCAAGGGCGACAGCAAGTTACCCTTGACAGGCCGTAGATGCGGTGTTAGATCGGCAATTGTTTAATTTTTCGTCTGCTAGAGCGAGAGCTCGTAGAGTAATGTGATCTATGATAGCGTACGTATGTGCAGGGAAAATAAGTCACCACAAATTTGTAAGTGGCCTACGCTAATTCAAGTGATAGTTCGCGTTTAAAATAGTGTCTAAGATCATTGGTATGAAGCAGCGCTGCGGACTAGAGGGTGTGAAAATAATATATTGCCGTTCGAATAGTCTGTTGCAGTCGTTGATCTCAAGTGCGTGTTAAGTGTACGGCCATCAAGTCAAGTGTACTTGACTATTCGAATACAGCCTGAGTAAACATGTGTGCCCACATTTAAATAAAAGCACCAATGGCAGTGAAAGAATACTTGTACATAGGGTATTATTCTTATCAGACACAAAAAAAAGGTCAGCCATCTATATACTAGGACTAAGACAAAACAATAATTTAGAAAATATTCGCACGAATCACCTATTTCACAGTATATGGCTCCTCCATAATCTTAGGCCTAAGGATTTCCTGAAAAGCTTGAATTTCGGAGGAAGTGTAAATGTCCAACCACATGATCAATAATGTGTTCCTCAACTAACCGCAAAAGGTCTGATCCCCTACAAAATCCTTTTCAACTTTGCCCAATCAAAACCATATGAAGTTAGTGCATATGTTCCAGTTGGCGGATCAACAAAGTAATTCTTGTTATTCACTATATTGTGCGTTTACGGCGACATATACTTCCAACTTTGTACACCAAAAAATACTTTTTAGTTTGGACTGACTGCTTAAAAGTTTTCCTGATAGCCCACTTAAATAATAGATTTTCAGAACTTCCAACTTTAAAAAAAAATTCTCATATAAATATAATTCTAAAAATAAATGTTAAATAATAATTATATTTATAAATATATGGAACTAACAAAATCTAACCTAACTTAACAACTTCATGAAAATTTGAATTAAATAGATAGGGCTTCTAATTAGTTTCATGCTAAGTTGTCATGCTTGTATATATAGTGGCAAGCAGTAGTACCTAACCAAGATGCCATGTTGTGGTTTTTGAAAATTCGAATATCTCAAAATACTGTGTAGGCGTTCTCTACCCAAAATATGCTATAAATATATTTATTTTGAAAGTTTTTTTAGCCAAGTTTCTTTTATTTACAGTACGAAGATAGGAGGATAACATTAGAACGGACCTGAAAGAAATAGGGTGTAATGAGATGTACTGGATAGAACTAGCTTAGGATAGGGATAGGTGGCGGTCTTATGTAATTGTGTGAATTAACTTTCGAGTTCCCAATGCCATAGAATAAGTAAGTTTATTTTATTTATCAGCTGACTGCTTGGTGCGTGCACCTTGTCTGTGGATTAATTTCATTCGAATGTTATTATTGGACAAAGTATTTTGACTATCTACTTGTTTGGCACGGTCACATGATTATGGATATAGACTCTTTGGCCGTGAATAGAATTTCTTAAGGACTGCGCCCCCCTGCGGAACGGGGTTTAGAATAGTCCCGCAGTAACCCCTGCTTTTCGTAAGAGGCGACTAAAAGGGGAGGCTTTTGTGCAGGACGTACCTCGTGCAGGAAAAACCTATCCTAAATCTTTACTTTCACCGCCTTTTTTCTTCCTTGCCTTTCACACCTTTTTTCATTTCATTATTCTCCCTTCGCTTTCTCTCTCATTACCTATTTAATCCCTTTACCTGCCGTTCAATCCTGCATATAGACTTTTGGCCCCTCCGTTGACGACCTTGGCATCTAACACAGCTTTCCTTGGACGATTATTGGATACCACTGCTTTGAGCTCTTGAGTGAAAGTGCGCCGGTTGTAATATCTTAGTAGAAAGACCTTAGGGATGACAATAACCGGGTACCCTACTTTGAGAAAAGACCGGTTGCGTTCATGAGGGCCCGGACGTAAAATTGGCGATGCCCTATGCGAAGGTTGTCATGTCTAGCTTCGTATGGGGCCTCTCGTCGGGACAGTTAACAGGGCCATATGTGGTAGTACCAACTTGGATCACCCTGGGTTTACGATACAAGTACTGTGTAGGTTGTCCCCTAATACGGCATGGCCGATAACCTTGTCACCGCTGGCACCGTACTGCCAAATTCTGCTGTCACCTCACTGCCCGGCCCCTCACAGGGTCGTAATATTGGTAAGAGGCGGAAATAGGAAAGGCCGTCCAGCCCTTTAATGAAAAAAGTCCAGGAAGTGGTGAGGCCCCAGCCCCGCTTCTTGGTAATGTCTCGAGCAGAAGAAAATCAGAACATGAGATGGGTGAGCCCATTTATACTTGAAAGAGTTATAAATGGTGCATCAAAAGCAAATGTCGATATGAGAAAACTACGCGATGCCACTATTCTTAATCAGACCACTTCCGACATTCAATCTAGAAACATAATGACACTTACGGAAATACCCTTGAACAACACGAACAAAATATAGGTAACGCCACAGATTCCTCAATGTTTGCAAGGGAGTGGTCACTTGTTATGACCTCGACTGCGTGACCGTTGAGGAAATCTGTGAGAAGCTGGCCCCTCAGAACGTCACAGTAGTATATCTTATAGTTGTAAAAAAGAATGGTAATGAAAAAAAGACCAATACTTATATTCTTACCTTTGCGACTCCTACCTTTTCAAAGAAGGTCCAAGCTGGTTTCCAAGTGCTTAGGGTCCGGCCGTATATCCCTAACCCTCGGCGCTGTTTCCAGTGCCAGGAATTCGGACATACGAAGCTGCGATGCCATGGTAAGCCCACCTGTGCGGATTGCAGAAAGGAGGCTCACGGTACACTGTGTGAGTCTCCTGAGTTCTGCGTTAACTGCAAGGGTCCGCACTCCGCCTGGTATCGGGCCTGTCCGAAATGGAAGGCGGAAAAAAAATCCTGGAAATTTTAACTGAAAAGAAGATCGCATACGTCCAGGCACGCAAAGAATACATATCTAGCCAGGCTACAGTATTTCAGACCTCTTACAGCCAGATAAGACAAAATATCAATTGCCCTAACTGCCATTGCGCAGTCAATATTCAAAAGATGTCATAACGACCCGTGCCATTCGACTCGGCTCGAGACCCAAATACCTATAATGCGCCAACTACGTCGGAAAATAAATATGTCCGGGAGGCGATTCAGAAATGCACCCTCCTTCACCTGTACCCCCGAGCCACCTCCGGGGAACAAAAGTATTTGCGGCCGTTGTTGGTTCGCCCGCTCTGGTCTCTGGGTCTCCAGAGGCTAGAGTGGGAGGCAGAAATGGTGAGGCCGCAAAGGCGAATCCTGCTGGTGCCACGAGGAAGGCCCTTCGAGGTATCGCCGACATTAATATACACCAAAAAGCGCTGAAGGCTGTAACAAAGCCTTCGCGATCATATTTAACGCCCAAGCCTTTTCTGGAAAAACAAAAGCCTCTCTGGAAAAGAGGTCCAGGAGAGACTTGGCATGGCCAGAGGATCTAAAAAGGTCCTAAACCAATTTATATTTTTAAGAGATAGTGCCATGGATTGCGTGGATGAATAAATTTAAATTTATAGATAATGTTGCTACTACAATGGAATTGTAGGGGTTTTTATGCTCGTGTAGACGAAATTAAACTACTAATTTCTTCCCTGCATCCTTCCATCTTGTGTTTGCAGGAGACAAACTTCCGCCCAAATGATAACCCGATGCTTCGTGGGTACGATGTATATCGTACCGACAAGCCATTCTTTGATCGGGATAACGGAGTTGTGGCTATAATCGCAAAAAGCAATATATACCATAAGCATATTAATATCGTTTCTGATCTCCAAGTAATCGCTGTCCGAATCTCCCTTTCTATAGAAGTGACAGTATGCTGCATCTACCTCCCACCAGGTGAACGTGTTTCAAAGAGGACTCTAGAGGCCCTCTTTATACAATTTCCCGCCCCCTATATCATCTTGGGGGATTTTAACGCGCATAACCTGGTGTGGGGGTCTAATTTTACAGACGCCCACGGGAGGATGGTAGAGGATATTCTTGTCTCGGGAAACCTGGTGTTAATGAACACTGGGACCCAGACACACTTTTCCACATTTAATGATGTATCCTCTGCCATCGACCTAACTTTGTATAGCCCCGGGATCGCTGCTCACTTCCTTTGGGAGGTTTACTCGGACCTATGTGGCAGCGATCATTTTCCCATTCTGCTTTCACTACTTAAAGATCCAGCCAGTACAGCACGGTGACCCCAAAGGGTGCTTAAACGTGTTAACTGGGATAAGTTTCGTGAGCTTGCCTTATTTGGTGAAACCCATTCTCCTGATGTCGATGTTAATGTTGGGCATTTTAATTCGACGGTCATCGCGGCGACGAGGGCTTCCATCACTAAATCCTCGCCAAATCCGTGCCACCGCCTTTTCCATGGTAGAACTAGGAGTGTCGGTTAGCTATCTTTGACCGTAGAAGGGCCCTTCGTCTCTTTCATCGACGTCCTAGTTCGGAGAATTTGGAGTATTTTCGGATCCTACGTGCTCGAGCTCGCCGTGCTATTCGAGAAAGCATAAGAGAGTCTTGGAAACAGTTTATTTCTACCCTTACAATTGTCACTCCCACAACTAAGGTTTGGGACAATGTTCGTAAATTACGTAGTAGTAAAGATTCCATCAATAATATACCCGCCCTCATGTCTAACGGTTTGCTTGCCACCTCCACTATGGAGGTCGTCAATGCATTGTGCTCGTTGTTCGCCGCTATTTCTAGCACTGCGAGGTACTCTAACGGATTCGCAGCGCATAAGCGGACCATCGAGCGCCATACAATCGATTTTGGTCAATGTCGAGGGGAAGAGTATAACTACCCCTTTACAATGGATGAATTGATCTATGCCCTGTCCCAGGCGGGCAACACGGCTTCCGGTCCTGAATATATTCACTGTGAAATGCTGCCTCCTACTGGACCTCTACAATAGTGTTTGGGAATCTCATCAGTTTCCATCTCTATGGAGACAAGAAACTGTTATACCAATTAATAAAATTAGCAAGGATAAATTGGAGCCAATTAGTTATAGACCGATAGCCTTAACTAGTTGTGTATGCAATATTTTGGAAAAAATTACGTTCAAGATTTCGAAGCAAATAATTTCAAACATTATCCCGATTGTTTGTGATGCAATTGTCAGCGTTTTACAGGATTACCACAAGGTAGGAAAAAACAATATCCATTACAAATGAAAAATTTATTTAGTAAACCTGTGTCTCAAGTTTATTACAACAAAAATAGAAGAAAAGTCTTAAACACAAATTATAATTTTGAAGAGATGAGGTGGGAACTAGAGTGCCATCAAAATATTGTCCATAGAGTCACTGTCCGTTAGCGAATGGGCAGACGGCGTGGTGATTATTAGAGATTGTGGAGAGGTCGTTTGCATTCGTCCGGAATAAGACTGCTGCTCAAAATGTTGGTTTGTATTGTGACATACAGGTGCCATAGGGACAGAAAATTGTTGCTGTATATAGTTCGATATCGGGTAAAAAGGCTGTGAGTAAGTTGCGCTCAATGCGTTGCCGTTGTCATACTTACCCATTTCAGCTTCAAAGAGAATATTTCTAATTAGGTGTTTAACTATTATTTGTGCATTTGACGATGGAAGGTCTCTAATACGCAATCCAACTTGATCTCCAAAAGACTTGTACTGGTCTGTCACTGTTGCATTACGTCCTTGAAGCTCTCTCATAATGGGAAGAGCTTCTTCTGTAGCTGAAGTCTTTTGTTTCTTTTGCGAGCCTGGCCGAGCAGAGGGTTACTTTGGCAACCTTTTATTTCGGTTTTCCCCGCGTCCAGATGCATCTTTACTAGCCACTTGGTCCTGGTCGACATTCTGAGTCTCGTCTTCAATAATATCTTCATTCACAGTTGTATTCAGATCCTAAAAAACCAAGAAAGATTTGTGATTAGATAGGGAGGTAACAGAGACTTATTGTAAATTTAAGAAAACTGCAAGATTGTTATTAATATTTTTCAGATGCCACAAAATGAAGCTGAGTGGAACGTTATTGCAAAGGAGTTCAATGATAAGTGGAATTTCCCAAACTATGTTGGAGCCTTTGATGGGAAGCATATCACTCTGCAATCACCAATTAATAGTGGTACCGAATATTTTAACTACAAGGGGATCTTTAGTATAGTCCTCTTTGCGCTGGTGGATGCAAATTACAACTTCATTAATGCAAATGTTGGTTGCCAAGGAAGGATATCAGACAGAGGTGTGTTTAGTCAGACAACATTCAAAGAATGCCTTAAGAATAACACAATGCATCTCCCTCCCCCTAGTGCACTTCCTGGAAGAAGCAATACAACAACGTTTGTTTTTGTGGCATATGATGCTTTTTCTTTGTCAAAAAACATTATGAAACCATTTCCAGGAGCTCAAATAAAGCGTTCCAAACAAAGTGTTCAACTATCGGTTAAGCAGAGCATATAGTGTGTCTGAGAATGCATTCAGGATAATATCCTCTGTGTACCGCATACTACGGAGACCTATGCTATTACAACCAAAGCGGGCTTAGAACGTATTGATGGCAGTACTTTATCTGCACAATTACTTAAGGAAAAGTAACTCCAAAACAATATACAATCCCCCGGGGACATTCGACTCTGAGTGCTCGACCACACGTGAGATCAATCCAGGAGTTTGGAGACAATCGCCTTCAAATCAAGCATTTGTTAACATTCCCAGGACTTCAAGAAGAAGCACTGATGAAGTACAAGCCGTTAGAAATGAATTTGCAGAGTTTTTTACTTCACCGGCTGGAATAGTACCTTTTCAACACGACAAATGATAAGCCCAAAACTGTGTGTATTGTATATAAATTCCTAATAAAAATTACGAATTACTGTGTGGATTAATTACTTTTATATATTTACCTGCGTGATTGTATCCGTCATTCCTTTTGGTTGATTTCGATCTTTGAGAAAGAGCATGTTGTTTTAGCAGAACCATTTACTTTTGTACACATCATCACTTCCCGCACCAGACTTACTTGACTCTCTCTCCTTTTTTATTTCTCGTAAAAATTGACACACCAGGTTCTTAATTTTTCTTTCAACTTCCTCTTTATCTTTATTTGGCTCGGAGGCACATGCCAGCTGCCACATCTACATATTAGTGTCTTTGCCAACCTGGCAGTGCCAACGGCCAATCGCGGCATAGTGTGGACGCGCCTTTACCGGTGGTCCTATCTACTGGCATATTATGTGTTGAAACTGTATTGCAACACAAAGCATGTTGTTTACCGTCCTGTGTTCCATCCCCACAATCGAGTCTTGTAAGAAACCAAATGGCTTAGTGCAAGGCTGGTTGGGATCCGGATGCTATTGGTTCTCGACACGTGTGGGATAGTCCTGCCAAAGGCTATCTCTACATCTCCAAGTCGAGTCTCTCCCTGGAAGGTACGCCTTCCGAAATGCCATTTTTATCTTGCAAAGTTTCCCAAAGCGACCACCCCACATGTTATATATGAGAGGACCTTTAACGAGCTCCTCTCCGCTCGCTTTCAGGGCTTTCAGCGCATCTACACGGATGATTCAAAGTGTGGGGCTTTTGTTGTAGAGGGAAATAATTTTAAATTTGGCTTACCTGGTGAATCCAGTGTTTTTACGGCTGAATTATACGCCATTTTTAAATCTCTGTGTTTTGTTTATCGTAAGTCTCACCGTTCTGTTCTCGTCTGCACGGATTCCATGAGTGCTATGCTGGCACTGTCCACTCTGTACTCCTGGAATCCACTCGTGCAGATGATACAAGAACAAATTTTAAAAATTGATTTATTAAACACCCGTCTCGCCTTCTGCTAGATTCCTGGTCATGCAGGTCTTTCAGGAAATGAACTGGCGGACCAGGCAGCCAAGGAGGTGGTCCATCTCCCTCCTGGAGTTTGGGTTTTACGTTTTTAGACCTGACGGATTATGTTCGACGTGGGGTCTCACGCACCTGACACGAGCAGTGGGCTTCAACTCCTGCTCAGAACAAGCTGAGGTCCATATGGGACGGTGTGTCATCGTGACAAGGCTCCGCGTCAGACACACATCGTTGACCCATGGATTTTTATTGAGAGGGGATCCACCTCCAGTGTGTGATTTTTGCGATGCTCCCCTTAGTGTGTACCACATTCTGGTGGAGTGTCGCAAGTATGCCTCTATTCGCCTGGCTCTTGATTTTAAAGTTGACTTTCGTTTTTTATTGTGCGACAGTGCAGAAGGAGTTATTTGTTTACTCCATTTTATACGCCAAGCGGATATTTTTAATGCCATTTGAGTCACTTTTATAAAGTGTCTCATCTGGATTTCATCTTATATTGAGAACTTTTTAACATTTTAGTATATTTTAATAGGTATGTTCTTTCTTTTTAGCCTATTATTTTAATATGTTTTATAATATTAATGTGTTATATATTAATATGTTTGTTTTGTATTTTTAACGTAGTGTATACACCTGTGGTTTTATTTTAGCAGGTGTATCACTTCTTTTATACTAATAGCCCATTTGGGCGCTCCTATGGAGTGTCTCAAATGGGCACTTTTTATATTGAGACTTGCTGTTTTTAATTGATAAACAAATTTTAATATTGTATACAATATTAAAATTTATGTTTCCACCTCTTTATTCTAACAGTTGGACTATGTGATGTGTCTCTCCCTAATGGGGATTCTACTGTGTTTCTTTTATAACTAAAGTCCCTAATGACCTCACTGTGTCGATGTGCCTCAAAATAATAATAATAATACTATTATTATTATTATTATTATTAACTCGCTGTCGTTCTCCTCCACGTGCCAAAAGATAAACTTCTGAAAGTTTTGGACATGTTTTGAATTCACCAGAATCCTTCTCCAACAGTTGATGAAACACTTCTTTGTTTACAGTTGTTCCAGAGGAAAGAGTGATTCCGCTATCTAAAATGTGATTGCGTAGAATTTTGATCATATGTGGAATGTGAGCAAATACCCGCACACTTCGGGAATCATTTACAGGATTAGGAAAACATGGGTTATCTTCGGAAATGCTCAGACTTCCAGACACCGATATTGTTTCCTCCCAGATTTGATACACAGGCTAAAACGCTAAATCCTGCTGATTCAAGATCTATTATTATTTCAAGTAAAATTGATTTGCTCATTTGTGCATCAAAATCGTAAAACACAGGCTGCTTCCACTTGTTATTGAGACCCCTCGCCATAATGATTAGGGTGTTTTTGTGTGGCCCTAGAATCATGTCATTTTCATGATCATAACAAACTCTAGAGTCAACATTCATTTCATCAAAGGAAATCACACACTGCCTTTGAAATGAATCATAATTACTAGATTTCATTATCTCAATAACCTTTTTTAAACTTCCAGGCTGACATTGAAACGACTTTGTCCAGCGCCTTAGTGTCGATATACCAGGTAATGGAATTCCCATTTTATTTCTGACATATGTATACGATTTTTTACTGATTGATCTCAATGCTAATGCTTGAAGAATATCTTCATTCGCCCAATACGAAGCTTTTTTCTTGTTTATAAAACATCGTATTTGTGTTTCTGTAAATATTCCTTTTAGTACAGAATATAATTCATCTTTCACGCCTTTTGAGAATTTCTTTTTACATTTTAGCTCTCGCTTAGTGGCATCTGAAGATTGCTTTGAGAGTCGATTTTACTGTTCTTTCCAAGACTGCGATTTCCAGGATTCGTAATTTATCTTGTGTCAATTTAAGAGTTTTTCTAGACTTAAAACATCTTCCTTTGTCTTAATGTTTTCCTCTATACAGTTAGTGTTTTGTTGACTTCCTTCGTCAAATTGTAGTTGCACATTTTCGCAGCGAGGTTTCTTTGGGCAAAGTGTTGCTATTCTCTCCGCCGCTCTCTTTGCGATTTCTAGTTTGTAACAGCGATGTTGCCTGTCCTTATCATCATAAATATTGGCATGTAATGTTGGAATGTATAGGGAAGGCACAGCACTACGTTTAAGGACTTTTTTATAGGGCAAATTAAATAGTTCACTTAGTAAATTTCTTTCAAAGTCACTATCGGCAAAATGAATGGAAGATATTCTAGCAAAATTTGTATTAATTATGTCTTTATTTTTACACTTGAGCTCCTATGTATGGCAAATGTCTGGATCTTTAGGAAAGGAGTAGAAAGATATATTATTACCCTTGCAGTTTCATTGATTATTTACACAGAGTTTAACAGCACAGCTAGGCATTTTTTATGTCTGTTTAAAAACACATGTAATTAAAGTGACGAACGTACGCAAAAAAATTACCATGAAGTCTAGGTCATTTCTCCCTCGTTACAAGTCATTGTTGAACATTTAAAGTCCTATAATATATATATTATATAAAAGAAAAACTATTATAAAATAATAAATAGCTTGAGAAGAGCAATACGCCTACATATTATATTTAGTATTATAGTTACTAATATTAAATATTGTATATTGTTTTATATTTTATGTTTCCACCTGTTTATTCTAACAGGTGGACTATGTTATGTGTCTCTCCCTAATAGGGATTTTACTGTGTTTTTCAATGGCAAGGCCCTAATGACCTCATTGTGTCGATGGGCCTCTAAACAATAATAATAATAATAATAATAATATAATCTGAAGAGATGCTGGTAATAACATTAAGGTAAGTACTTTATTAAACAAAAATAATACAGAACATAATAATGACACAAAGAAAAAAAAACATATTGGTAAATAGTAAGCCCTTAGGGTCATTAGCTAAAAAGGACTCATCTTGTGGCGAAAAATGAGAAAAGTATGAACTCGCTGAAGCTGATGATAGATCTGGGGAATAAGTCGTGTAGCATTCGCTTTGAGGTAAGCGCGCTTCTCTGGTATTACATTTTTTTAAATTCTGAAGAAACTGTATTGTTTGAAGTCTAAAGGTAATTTTTTGATCAGGATCCAGGCCCCTGACTGTAGGAAGAATCGAGTAAAAAAAAGGCAAGATCTTCATCTTCGGGTGTGTTCTTTCTTGGTTTATGAGATTGTATAAAATCTAGCAATTTATCTTCTATGTCACTTTGCTTACTTTTTTTGGAGTTGATTTATTTGATGTGGATGGAGTGGCTGTGTGAGGACTTAAATCAATAGTGTCTGCTTCCGTGTTATTGGGATGTTCACTAGCTTCGTCATTGTCTAGATTTTCATTTTCAATACTACTAGTTGTAGCCTGTAGATCTATGCTTTTATTTTTCCAGAAGTGATAATTGCTCCCCTTAGACATTGCTTTTCACTTTCTTGGCGCCGGTACCTGACTTGTAGTATAGTGATTGCTTTTTGAGATTTCGTAAATAGTTATCTATGATTGTTCTCCACTTTGACATGACATCTTGCACTGCAACAATAATTTTTGTTTCAGATATCTTGCCAGTGGATGCAGTTTTAAAGTCAGTTACAGAATTGGTAGATCTACTGCAAGTAAAATAGTACGGACCGTGTGCAGAAATATTTGGGAAGTAATGAAAGAGAAATGCACACCTACACCCAATGAAAACAATTGGAAAAATGTAGCAGGAGGGTTTCAAGATAGAGCTAATTTTCCCAACTGCTTAGGAGCAGTTGACGGGTAACATATAAGAGTTGTTAAGCCTGCAAGAAGTGGCTCATAATAGATGAACTATAAAAAAAAATTATGTGGTATTGTTGGCTGTTGCCGATTCCAACTACAGTTTTACTTATGTAGACGCGGGATCATATGGTAAGGATGCAGACCCCACTATATTCAGGAATTCATCACTTTGGAAACAAATAGAACAGAGAACTCTCATGGTTCCTGCGCCGACACCAGTACCTGGTATAGAAATATCTATACCTTTTGCTTTTATTGGAGACGAAGCATTTGGATTGTCAACACATTTGCTTAGACCGTACTCCGGTACCCACTTACCAAGAAGTAAGAAAGTTTTCAACTACAGACTATCAAGGGCTAGACTCTACATAGAATGTACATTTGGCATACTAGCCAATAAATGGAGACTATTTCATAGGCCCATTGATGTACACATTGATTTTGCTGTTGACATTGTTAAATGTTGTTGTGTTCTCCATAACTTTGTTCGCGAACGTGATGGGTATAAGTTTGATGATACATTGACCATTTGTGGATTGCCAGGAGAATGACAACGCAAATGTCAACCAAACTAACAATCGTTACCGTGAAGCTTTAACTAACTATTTTATCAGTAATGAGGGGGAACTACCATGGCAGTGTAGCATGTCACTTAAATCAAAGGACATTTACAAACCAGAATCCTAATAGTATCCTAAATTACGACAAGGGAATCAGAAGAGGATAATTAATACTGATGTATTTAGTATTAAAATACTCTGGTTTATACTTACATTACGCGGATGTTCCCGGATATGATCACCATGCTTTCACCAACTGTTCTACTAGCATGGTGGAAGCACAGGCGTGGCAGGTTCAACGCATGTCTAACCTCTTGACCTCAACATCGAAGAAAGACCAGAGGGTCCTCAGTTCATCACTAGCGACAACACAAGCTACGACCACTACACCCCTAGCGGACTTCTTTGGCAACTCTTTCCCCTCCGTTTCAAAACTCCCTGTCCAGTCCTCTCTATTCCATTGTTTACGGTGCCCTATTTGTTGGTCAAGGAAAGAGTATATAACGAGAAACTCCTAGGTCCATTTTTTTATAGTTCATCACTTGGATTTCTTCGAAGAAGGAAACTCTGCGCCAGCACCTGTGGAAGAAACGGCTGACGATGGTTAGGGAGTGGATTCGACGCTGAGGGAAACCCATCAAATAATCCAAGTACCCTGTTGTTTTCCAAGTCCCTCCGACTTGTTGAATTTGTCCTTATGACTATGTAAACTTTTGTTTAGTCAATAGGGCTAACATATTTTGTATGTCAGAGGTGTTGACTACATATTTTCCTATGTCCATAAGATATAGCTTAGATGCGGGAGCCTTGAACTCTATTTGTTATAGGACCCAGGCTTTAGAGCCCTCTCATTCACAAGTTCATTATTCAGGAGTAAGTTCATAAGACTGCACAATATCACATGACGCCATGGACGTCATGCTCATATGCGTTAATATTAGAATGGCTACAAGCAGGTTGTCTAACGCCTTTATTTGAGGACCTAGTTAGGTCAGTATCTCTCAGCACTGTTATTTGTATCTCTCTTTCTGTGTTACTATTTTGGGTGCGCAAAGTGCAGAACACGGCTAATCTTGTATGGTGGCCCGCACAGATAGTACTTATCTTTAGCCCCTTGGTTGGCACTTCTTATGATGTAATGTTTAAAATTAGTGTTTGTTAAACGAGAGGTTTACCCCTGGCAGTGGGTAATGGCATTAATGTACTATTGGATGCTCTGGCAGTATCCACTGGGAAAGGACCGGCCATAGTACTATTTAGTGTAGACACCTGGTTGCCTTTCAGCCATTCACTGATGTAATGGACCATCCGTCCATTTAACTATTTCTGAAACAGTTGTTTATCTCTAGCTGGGACGAACATTGTTTAATAACTCTAAAATTATAGTGTCATTTGTTAATCTTTATTTGTCTAACTCACCTTGGTTTGTTTAGACCCTTCTGGTGGAAGTTTGGCTGCTAGCCCGATTGTTGCCGTGTCGTCTTTGACACGTATTCTCCCGAGCTACGGGAAGATACTGTAACTTTGGAGTTATTATACCCCATCATACTTTTAATATCTTACTTTGATAAAGCACTTGTTTTGCTTTGCCCATTCTACGGGCTTCAACCACAGTTTCTACTTTGTTTTTTCTATTCAGATGTTGTACTGTAATTCCAACCTTTATGTTTTGTTTAATAAATATATTTCTGTTACCTATTTAATTCTTTCTCTGTTATAATGTACTTTCCTATCACTTTCATATATAAAAATGTAAACAACCCTTAATATAAATACCTAGGTAGCTAGTTATACTTCCTACAGTAGTACGAAAGAATTTAATATCTGATGATTAAAAAATAAAGCAAATGTATTTTAAAAAAATAAAGCAAATGTATTTTAAAAATCAAACATTTTATGCTATATTAAATTATACTCTACTTATTAATTTTTGCTCTGTTTGTGTCTTTATCAAAAAAAATCTTCAAATAAAGATGAACACACCTCAACCCATGCTGAATGCTTCTTATTTTTGTCCTTATGATCTTCATTTGCAGTATTCCATAGCAATTCTATTTTCTCTACTTCACTTATTAATATTTCAGTCTCAAAGTTGGCCATTTAAAAAAATGCCACTACTTCAAGGACTTGCGTTAAATTAACGTATGTTAAACAAGTGTGGCTTCCTACTTGTTCTTGAGTGTATTGCTACAAAGCATGTTAACATGCCATGATGACATCATTGACGTGCGTTGTAGCTTAAATGCATTGGTAGAGTATGTATGTCCATCACAACGTGTATTAAGAGATGTGTGGGCTCCATTTGTAATATGATGACTCTACAACGCACGTCATGACGCACGTTGAAATGCATGTACATTGTACGCACGTTGCAATGCACGTACATTGTACACTCGTGTGTCCCCAGCCTAAGGCTGAGTATACGAGCATGAGAACAAGAGAAAATTTGTGGAAGCCCAGAGGCGGTGCTCAACAGCAAGGAGGCGGACGCCAGCAACAACATTGTTGCCAACCACCAGCTCGACGATGTTGCCAAAGGCAAAATCAACAAGGACAGCAAATTGAAGACTGTAATACGAGCAGTTTTGACATGGAAATTGAGGTAAGACCCAAATTGAAAAATCGTACGTTGAAGTTAATAGTTGTGTCGGTAAAGTAGAATGGTTACTTGATAGTGGTTGCTCTGATCACGTCATAAATAATGAATATTTTTATGAATTTGATGAACTCAAAGTACCAGTAAATGTAAATTTACACAAATTCATTGTTTATGGTTAAATGGTAGAAAATAAAATGTTAAATGTATTTTATGTGAAAGAAATGGATAGAAACTTGATTATTTATGGGAAAGTTACAAATAAAAATAAAATTGTATCAGTAGGAAATATTTCAAAAATATATAATCCAAATGGAAATTTAATTGCTTTAGCATGTAAGAGAAATGATTTGTATTAAATGGCTAGTAAAATTGTAAAAACTGAATCAAATATGACTGTCAAATTAAATAGGACAGAAAAGGAAAGATATCATAGAATTTTAAGATATCATAGAAATTTTAACTATCTAAAAACAATGTGTGATAAACAAATGCTTGAAGGTTTGCCAAAGGAACTAGAGTCTGATTATTTGAAATGTAGAATATGTTTGCAAAATAAAATGCATAATCTGCCATTTGAAAATGAGAGAGCTAGAACAAAATAAATATTAGAAATTGTGCATACTGATTTAAATGGACCACACAGTACTACAGGTTTGAACGGTGAGAAATATTTTCTAACTTTTATAGATGATTACAGTAAGGTAGCTAAAATTTATTGTATCAAATCGAAAAGTGAAGTATACAATTGTTTTATTGACTATGTAAATATAATTGAAAGTAAGACTGAAAAAAAGGTTAAAAGATTGAGATGTGACAATGGCAAGGAGTACATATGAATAGTGATATATATAGTTTTGCTAGAGAAAAGGGAATATCTATTGAACCTTGTCCACCATATGTTCATGAATTAAATGGTACAGCAGAAAAGTATAACAGAGATATTATGAATATGTCTAGATGTTTATTAGCAGAGGCCAAAGTACATAATAGGTTCTCGCCTGAAGTAGTCAAAACAGCTGCTTATTTGAAAAATAGGACAATTACTAATACTGTAGAGAAAAATAAAAAGACCTTATGAAATACTGTTTGGTGAGAAACCTAATATAGAACATTTACAAATACTTTACTTTCATACATTCTTAAGAGTGCCTGGACAAAAAAGAAATTCAAAATGGGACAGAAAAGCAGATCTAGGTATTTTGTTAGGTTATAAAAATGTTGGATATAGAGTTTTACTAAATGACAAGATATAGGTAGTTGTAGGAATTGTATATATAATTGAAGATGGTATAAATTATAAAAGTTTTAGAGAAGATTCCAGAGAGGCTTATGATATAGATTTAAATGAAAGTAGAAATGAAAATGATAGTGATGAAAATGAACATAAAATTACGAATGGAAATAAAAATGATCAAAATGCAAATTAAGGGTTGAGAAGATCAACCAGAGAAAAACGAAAACCTGCTAGACTTAATGATGATAATTTTGTGTTTAATAATATTGTTTATGTAAACTATGTAAATGTGTAAAATCCCATTTCATATAATGATGCAATAAATAGTTATGATTCTAAAAATCAGAAAAATACAATGGATAAGAAAATGAATTGCTTAAATAAAAATATGACATGGATATCTGTTATTAAACCAGAAGACAAAAAAATACTAGATTTAAAATGGGTTTATACAAAAAAGGCTAATAATTTTCATAAAGGCTTGAAAATCAAAGACAGTAAAATAATTTCAAGAATCATCTAAAAAGAAGGTCAAGACCACCATCAACAGTTATATCACAGGTATTTTGAACGTTTGTATTTTGAACATCCTCTCGAGTTAAAGATATTGACGCAGAGGAACCTCATCAATGGGATGCTGAAAATCCAAGAGGAACGGCCAATTCTTTCACAGATCATCGACTTGGTAACCATGTGTGTGACAGAGGGCAACAGTGTAGATGGGCAAAATACGTGTACAGGCTTGCAGGCTGTCGCTTAAGATCGGTTATGCTCAGTGTCATTGTTACCCTTAGAACAATTGCAGACGCTGGAGACCTCGTTTTTCGAATCCTTGCTAAACAAAGCACCAGGAAAATAGGGTTCTCTATTGTCTACTTCCACGACTAGCCCGGATGGAGCCACATCCATGTCTTGCAAGACTGCGCCCTTCTATCAGGAATCAGAGTGGTTCCTCGACAGACTACTAAGTCAATCAAGTTCAGCATCCGCACAGACAAGCCCTTCTGGTGAAACCTGCTTCATTATTTTGTTCAAAAACAAATTGGAACACTCCACCTCAAAATTCAAGAAACTGCAACAAGGATCCCATTATACGGTTCTGAAGATCGATCCACGGCATGCTGCGGGGAAGCAGAATGTGTGGAAACATTCTGCGGTGGATATGAGATTCTGGACCAACTTGAACTCTCCTGCACAAACTCCAAAGGAAACCCTGTTGCAGAATCTAATCCGCAAGAACATCTCCGAGATGGAAGATTTGAAGCACCGTCCCGAAAACCAGCCTTATCTCGAAGAAAAAAGGTCTATAAATCCGCCGAACAATTTTTATTAAGAAATATATTTTTTTCCTTGTTAAAACCCGTGTATTAGATCAGGAATATTTAGATCTTTTTTACTATGAAATAAGTGAGCAAAACTTGAGTCGTGTGTTACATTCTATAGAAACTAAAATCATGCAAATGTCATTAAGTGGATTGTTTAGTTGGATAGCTAATCAAAATTCAAATATGCCTGTAGATAGACTTTTATTTAACCCTATTTCAAATTTGGATAGTTATTATTTAAGTATAGAAGAAACAAGGACTGTGGTTAAAGCTTGGTTGAACTTTCAATTTGGATTTGATGAAGAAAGAATTGGGGATTTTTTATTAAATTTATATAGGGTGTTAGATTGTAAAAATGAGAAATGTTGTGTTATCTACCTTGCCAAATAGTTAAAAATCTACCTTTTTTGCTATGATATCTGACGCATTGATAAATGTTGGATATTGTAGTAAAAATAACAAATTATCTCAATTTGGGCTCCAAGATTGTTTCAACAAGGGGGTCGTAATGATCAATGACCCCTCCATTGATAGGCTTGCCATTGAACAGATGAAGTCTTTATTCAGTGGAGCCACTATCAATGTGAGTGTTAAACACAAAGGAGATGCTGTTATCAGTAAAACAGCATTTCTCATGGCATCAAATAATCAAATGTTTTTAGAGGATGTGTGGAAATCTAGAATATATAGAGTTAGAGATGTGAAATATGGGGATATACCCTGGATTAGCAAGAAATTGCACCCGCATCAGCAAAGTTAAATCTATCAATTTCACTAGCTATAGGATATTGTTTAAAATCTGGTTGATTATTATTTAAATATGAACCAACAAATTTATCACTTTTAGAATAATTAAATAAATGGACTTACCAAGGATATGAACTACCTTGAACAGTTGCTTGAGATAAATAATTTTCATACATTATGTAAGTTAACTCATCTGCATCTAATTTATAAGAAGTATCAACAGTAGGTTGCATTGGAGATGTATTACTAGGAGTATGTCTCCCAAAACAACATGGATATTTATGACTCAAATAGCCGAAGCTATTATTTATGCTTTTTAGTAAGGAATTCTCCATCTAGATATCATATTCTGAAAATTGAAAAATGACACCTGGACACGAGAATCGAACCCGGGACCTTTGGCTTAGTATGCCACTGTCTTAAAATATGAGTGAAGAATGACCCTGGGCATGGGACAATTTCTGGATAGCTCAGAGTCTATGATGGATGTGCGGAATATAATAATATAATAATTGTACATGCGACAGCATGTCTCTGCACAATTCACCTTGTGAATCCTGGTGCTAAATGAATAGGGCTGGGCTACCTCCAAGAACACTTTTTCACGGAGGTTGTATTATACATTTTAAACATTACAACAACCATATAGGCCTACCATTGGGGATAGTCTCCTGGTACTCATCCGTCCTATTTTCACCTTTTAAAAAAAAATTGCCATACTTTTTCAAATATAACATGGAGTATCGAATAGAATAGATTTTTTTTTTGCAAAATTAAATAATAAAGACTCATCCACTTATGTGACCTTTGGCAATATTGTTTAACGTGGGTGTGAAACCTAGAACTAGAGATTTATTGTGTATGTCAATCCCCATAAAGCAAAATATATTATAACCAGACATATTTGTCGGCCTAGGTGGTCTTGGGCTAAAGTGCTCGTCTCAGGAACCGACATTCATGGATTCAAACCCAGCTGAGGTTGATGGATTTTTCTTGAGTGATAAAAATCCATAGCACACCCTCCTTCGGAGGGGAACTGAAGCCGTTTATCCCATGTTGATTGTGAAATTTCAGAGAACCATGGAATAAATGTGAGTTACAGTTATAATTACAGAGGTTCATGGAATTGAATAATCACTATATATTTTGTGTGCTGTATAAATGGATTAGTATATTGAATGATACAGTTACAAGTTTTATAACATATCTCCGGTGTACGCACATGGTTTTACAAAACAGGAAGTGAGGACATCACAAATCAAAGATGTAATAGGCCTAACGCACACATAAAAAGGGGTGGAAACATTTGGAACTAATAATTCAAATATGACTTGTTATTCACACAATCTTTCCCAGCAAAATTGGTGGCCCTTTCGCTCTCGCTTATAAACATTCTCACGTTCTGATATAATTAGTCGGAAAGTGCAAGTTAAAGACCTCTAATTAATTCAATTAAACTACTTACATAGCGCTAGACCTATGTGTACTTTTTTGAAATTTTTTTTATTAATGACTGTTTAAACTTGAAATGTAAAGTAAATTTATTGTCTTCACAAAATCACATAAACGATCTGTAGCGGCCTCTCATTTTGACTGAAATAAACAAATAACAAGACAGTTTGAGCAATACATTGGTGACATCATGGTAATAAATAGAGAACTTAGTTTATATATTCATTATTATGATACTTTCCCAACCAACATTAACATTTCATGCAATAATAAATGTAATGTAATGGTATATATCATCCAATGATGTCATTGCTGTTTTAGTACATAGGAACAGGATCACAGAAATATAGTACAGAGGATCAAGGATAAACTACACGTCATCATCATTATTTAAATTCTGAAAGTGATTTGAGCTATTTGTTGAGTATTATTCTGATATAATATTTACTAAAAGTTTTAAGAATTTATAAATGTTGATGCTATTTGATTCTACATATGCTTGTGTGTGTAATAAAGTGAATAAAATATCAAAATAATTTTTCATAACAAAGAAAAAAGCCTAAAATGGGACGGAAAAAGCTCATTGTTTCATGACTCAATTTAATATTTAGCCCCAGAAATGAGGTTCATAAGGTAAAATGCCCAAACTCTATTTAAACTTAGAGAGAATAGCGTAATCATTCAACAGTATTATTTGGTTCATAAATGGGAATGTTTCATATAGAAATGTTTTTTTACAGTTTGTGTAAATAAATATAAACACTAGAATATTTGTTCAATTTTCCAGTATCAGAAATGGGCAGAATTCTCCAAAAACCCATACTTGATGGCCAAGATTGAGAAGATTATTCATGCCTACATTTGTGCATCTCATTTTGATCCAAGTAAATTTCGGGCAGCCAGGCGGGATAAGCTGGTACACAAAGTCACATCTATCCTCAGCATTAGGCTCACATCCTCTTCCAACATGGTTTTTGATTATTGTTAAGCTTCACATTAGTACAGCTAATATTTTTTATTTTTTATTTAACTTTACTAACTCAAAAGACAATTTTTTTTAGTAAATATACAGGATATCTTTCTTCATATCATTAACGTACCGACAAGTCGAATCTTATGGAAATTTACCCTTATTAGTTTGTAGGAATGATTTGAAACCAAAGATTTTGAGCACAAATAGCTTATACGTGGTTGGAAAGGTGGTATCTGACGGCTAGGAAAAATTACCATACATTCTTTTACCAAACCATATGATATTCAAGACTATATGTTAATTTGCTGTCACTTTTGGCAGTCAAAGCATTCACACAAACAATTTGTTTTTAATTATCATGGTTAAAATTAGGAGGGATGGTTAGCACACTTATCATAGTAATACTAGAGTAAAAATAGTTTAGATAAGACACTATAAAACACACACTAACACCATTTTTAAGGACAAGCTTAACGTTTAACCTTAACATTTTTAATTATTAGCTGTTTTTATATTATTGAAACACAAACACATACAACTTAATCGTTTTGTAACGAGTTACATATAACAGCTACAAACAAATGGGGTAACACTCACACTCTGCGCCGTCGGACTCAAACTCTGGCATAGCGAGCACTGAACAACTCTCGCCAACGCACGATTCCTTAGACTAAACAGAGCCGTCATACTATAGCCAGTTCTAGAAGAAAGCCCCAAAGAAAAACAACTGAAAGTGGTTTGGCGCGCTAAGTTGCCGCATCCTACGCCAGGGCCGTTCATGTTGTCTCTAGTTCTACGCATGACCGGCAGGATCCCCGCTCCATCCCCTTCTTTCTTCCTCCTATCCTCCCTGCTCTCTGTGAACATGGCTGTCCATTTTCTCTATATAATGGAATGTTTTGATTGTATAGTCACTCATTGCACCGTAGGCTAACTGAGGTGAGGACGACAGCTTAGACTGTGATTTTATTGTATCTATCTAAATTCTTTTTCGACTTAACATGGGGGATTTCATTCAAAATTACAGATTAGGCCTTAATATTTATTATTGCCAAATTTAGGATGGGTTTCTTTTGGGTATCTACAGAGTTGGGTTGTATCCTCGTCCTCATTATTATTTTTAACTTAGTTAGGGAACTTATTTTTGGGACTTTAACTTTGAGTGCACATTTTGTCTCTATTATTTGTGAAAGTAGCTCATGCTAATTGTTGATATTGTTAATGTAATATTGATTGCTTCAAATAGTTCTAAGGGATGTTGACCGCCTCTATTATGTGTGAATTGTTTAGGACTTTATTTAGCAAGAACTTATTGATAAGTGAGGCACTTATATTCGGCGCAGTTGTATTTACTTTATGTTGTATTTGTTGCAAGATATTTTTTTGATATTGTACTTTATACCACGCCTCTCTATTATGCCCGAGAACGGGGTGTTAGCTCGAGGGTGGAGTAGGCTTTACTGTAATTTGGCTCCATGGTCATGGGTACCATTGTAATTATTGCGCCTCGAAAATTAGAGCCATTGTTGGTGGGCCTTCTAGTCAATTATTATTATTCTTGAAATATAGTATTGATATTAAAGTCGTTGGACCTGAACTTTCTAGTATATTATTGTTATTCTTGAATTATTTTATTAATATTAGACAAGTGCACATTGGAATAAAAAATGTCCATGCATATATTATGTGGCCTTTATTCTCAAAACTTGTGCGCACCGATTTCACTATTCTGTGTGTTAGGCCTCCTTCGGGGATCGGTACATCACCTTTGCCTGTGTATACTTCAAACTTCAAAAGGAAACCTGTATGGGAATCGCAGAGAGACCATATTTTTATACCCCATTTGGTAGTATGTTTAGATGGCAGATATTGCTTGAAAGACAAGCGCCCCTTAAATTTCAGCATTGTTTCATTAATAGATAATTCCCTGTTTGGGGTGTAAATTTGTATATACGAGTCCTGAACAAAATTTAGAATATATCGTATTTTTTATAGAGTATGTCATATCCATCTTCTCCCTTTCTTGGCTGTTTGCTGTTGTTATTGAAATGCAAAAATGAACGAATAAATTATGTCACATTCTGTTAAATCTACCCAGTTTTTATATCTAGACCTTGACAACAGATTCACATTTTTGTCTAAATATTCCTTTGCAAAAATATTTGTTTTGTTTACCACATGAATACAATTCCGCTTCTCGTAACATTCGAAGAGAGTAGTGTGGCATTTTCCCGTTTTGGAAGTCAGAGATATAACTTCGGCCGGAGACACTTTTTTTTCCCTCGATAATAATCCTTTTTAACCAGCCCACACGAGATTTTTTTTACTGGAACAGATACAAGCTTACCCTTTTTCTCAGGGGATCATGGGCTATACCAAATTCTTGCAGCCGATAATGATGAAAACAATTTTATTTACCCTTTGTTTACCATATATTGCGCTTCTTTATAGTGCGACAACCTCCAGTTTTTTTTCCCTTGCAGGCCCTGCCCAGCTGTCACCAAGAATGCCACCACGATGCTGTGGCAGCGTCGCGGTCAAGATGGTACAGGGGGGCCGATCTCGGGGGGCGTGGGGCGTCGGGATTCTCCTGGCGATATTATATGGTGAGGTTTAAGGAGCCCATCGCCAATAGTACTGTGGAGAGGATCTTCGGCCCCCACCAAGTCTCGGCCATAAGGTCCAGCCTGGAGCTGGCCCGATGGTTAGAGGAGCCAGGAGCCTAAGGTCGACCCACTTTAACGCATTCAGCCCC
>CABFWO010001073.1:157479-185777 GCA_902155825.1 Timema genevievae | reverse complement strand
CCCCCCCCCCAGCCGAAAAATTAAAAAAACAAAACAACAAAGTGTCTTTTTTTGGGGTCTTTGACATTAAATACTCAGCGAAATGTATTCACAAAATAGCAAAGACAGTAAATTAATGTTAACCAATATATACAATCTCAAGAAACCTGTTTGTTTACAATACTTGATGTCACACTGCAATCGCCTGGAAAGTGTTGTACATCATTTTGGGTTCTCGGTACTAAAATTTTGTTTGATTTTGGGAATCTTGAAAAATAAGCTACATAATGGTGTCAAAATGGTTTTTTGTGGTGTTGTCATAATGCTCTAGAAAAGTTTTCACTTCATGGTGATCGACAACTTCTGGTACAATTTTTCTAAACCTTGTTACATCAAAGAGATGACAATTCCTCCGAGACAAACAAAAGAGACGAGTTTAGCATTCCTGAATTAATATTAGTTAATTTTGTTGATTTGGCCAAGAGATCATTTTGTCACATCACACTCCCTTCCTTTCAATGTCTATTTACAACCATTGCTGTTGTGAAGAAGTGCTGGTTGTAGGTCATGTAGAGTTCTTTGCTGCCGTCACTCCATAGCTTGTGCTGGTTGTTTTTGGCCCTTTGAGAGTTTCGCAGTCATATGGAGCGGCGTGTCTCACTCACAAATTAAGATTAAATTTAAAAATCCAACAATACAGAGATCAGAGATCGTTTCTGTCGTTGCAGGCTTTGTAGGTTATCCGTAGAGAAAAAAAAGGATGTTTATAACAGAAATAATAAATAGGATACTTTCTATTTTATGTGTGGTTTACTACTAAATCTGCCTTGGTCGGACTAGAAATCAAAAAAACAGAGGCCACAGTCCCCCCTCCCCTGCATCCTCGCTGACTGGGGAAATCCCCCTCACACACCACATACTGAGAGAGAGAGAGAGAGAGAGAGAGAGATAGGAAGTGTTAGGGTACATAGTGTGTTTAGTTAGAAACGAAGATAATTGTAATACTTGCATAACATGTCTTCAAACTGACAATGTAAATAATTGTAAATTGATAGAACTAAAGAAAAAGGAAAAATAAACTGCTAAGAATAAATTAGATGAAGAAAGTCCACCTAGGGAAAGAGAAAAAATGTAAGTAGAAGTAGTAACACACACATTTTAACACAAATAGAATAATATTTCGGCATTGTTGCCTTTATCAAACTCAAATAAGAGAGAGAGTACAAATAACACAAACTGGATTACTCCATTTTGAATTTAAAGAACTGTTAGAAACACATTGTGCCAACTTTTTTTTTTGGAATAAATATAAATTCCTTGGCTATGGTTAGTATTTATAAAGACCTATTTAAAATAATGATATTTTAAAACGGTATAATAATAATAATTTGAAAAATCTAGTAGAAAGAAAGAAACTATCTTCTGTTGAGGCCTAGGGGTAGTCTTGATTTGGTAATCCATTGGTGGGCCAGTTCCCACTGTCTAAGTTGAGAACTGTTGCAACGTTTGGGAAATGCTCTTAATATTTTGGTGGTGTAGCTGGTTTGAAAGTCCTGGTTGTGGGTACCAGCATGAATGATTACAGGCTTGTCCGGATCTTTGTGGTTTGTGTCAAAATGATGATTGCTGGTACCCACAACCAGGACTTTCAAACCTGCTACACCACCAAAATATTAAGAGCATTTCCCAAACAGTGCAACAGTTCTCAACTCCAATGGATTACCAAATCAAGACTACCCCTAGGCCTCAACAGAAGATAGTTTCTTTCTTTCTACTAGATTTTTCAAATTATTATTAATACCGTTTTAAAATATCATTATTAGGTGGGCTTTCTTCATCTAATTTACTCTTAGAACTATTTTTCCTTTTTCTTTAAACTACTATCAATTTACTTTACTATAAAATTATTTAGCCATTGGGCTATCTCATTTTTATACAATGTAAATAGAAAAAGAATGGGATTAAAATATTGACAGTTTGATGCTGTGCAATCATATTTGTAAAGAAAAATTTATTTTAACTGACTAAGGGCTAGTTTCATAGTCTGAGTACACCTCAAGTGTGGCGCTAAACTAAATACAAGACTACACCTACCTAAACTAGGATGGGATAGGCCACTTTCACATATAAAACTGGACCGTTCCATTCTGATTTTGGTAGGTGTCATCCTACATTTAGTGTAGCGCCACACTTGAGGCGTACTCAAATCAGATTATGAAACTGGCCCTAAGACTTGCAATAACCTGAATCCATTTCAAATTTAAATCTTCTATAAGAAATAATCTACTTTCTTATCAATCTAGAATAATCTTAAATGAGAATGTACTTATAACAAAATTCAAGAGGGATGAAAAGGTGATTGAGAAAAAGTTCAAACAAACTATATGGTGAAATTTAAAATAATATTATTTATTGTAGTACATGAAGCAACCTTGCTATAGTATAGTGTGTTAAAACTTTAAAATAATCAGTGATTTATTAAAATTCACAACGAAGGTGTGGGTTTCTGCCATAAAAATGCTATTCTTTAAACACTTTTTTTTATAACAAAAATGTACTCACTAGCGCTTACAACCAGTTTAGTTTTGTCAACAGATATTCCACAACAGACTAATGGAACCAATATTTGTACTTTAATTCAATTATAAATGTAACTGAAACATTTTCTACCATGAAAACCTTGCATTTGAGATTCACATACAAGGGGCCAGATTCATAGTCAGACATAGTGTGCCTAGAAACCAAATACCTAAACTCAAAAGGAATTGGTCAGTTTTGCATATAAACCTATTCCATTCTGGTCTAGGTAGGTGTGGACTTGTGTTTGGTTTTGAGCCATACTTGACACGCACTAAGTCTGGCTATGAAATTGACCCTAAGAATTCCACTAACTCAATAAAAAAGAATACATTTGACAGTTAGATTTGCTTTTTAAGTAGGCCTATAAATGATTAATAAAAGTATACACACAAATCAAGGCGATAAAGAATAAAAATTAAACATTTCAAAAATTATGAAAAAATTTATCAAACCGATAGCTCGGCAATATTAAAAACTTGTTTCAGTGGACAGTTTCTTGCAAGACACTTGACAAATATTTTGGTTGTAAAATTAAATGCTATATAAATATATTTTTAAAAGTATTATGATACTATTTATAAACTTTCCATATCATGGTGAGAGGTTAAATAACATCCAAGTGATACAGGATTAGAAATTGTTGAAACTAGACATAAACTGGTGAGATTCGAGTAACTTTTATACCAAGCTCTCCCCATGAACAATAGTACTAAAACGTCCACAAATACTTACGGGTTTAAACTCGCTAAAAAGTCTTAAATAAACAATAATTTTGACATGAAACTTCACAATTTCAAAGGCATTTGGCAGATGCCGTGCCACTTTTATTATTAGTTTTGAGTGAAACAAATGTTTGTACTTTTTAACAAGTTTTCATAGCATAACAAATTTTTTTCAAACAAACAAGATTTAGCTAGTATTGTTCAATTCCCCAGGAAACTATCCATATTATAACTAATCAATGAAACTAATAATTAAAATGACTACGCTTTTTCATAGTTGAATTATAGGGGAGTAAAGCAACCCGAAAGGATAGTCGAGTTAGATATTTATAGAAACAAATATATATCTCTCCTTAAAAATCTTGTCATCACTATTTTTACCTAATCATCATAAAAAAATCAAGGGAAAAGAAATATTTGCAGACGCATTGAATAAATTCAACTGTTAATATTTTTTTTCTCTTAATTTTGTGTTTCTCCAGACTTTAAGGTAGAATTGTGTTGTGAAGAATGTATGAAGCAATGAAGAGATTAGTTTGATTGATTTTATCAAATCTAAACCAAGTTATCCATTCAAAATTGGCTTTGTTCCTTATCACAATACATTTATTAACAGTATTATTCATTATTTTCATATTTATCAATCAAGGAGAGATATTTTGTTCCTTTTTCACATCTTAGCTTCGGGGGATGAAAAAAATTTTACAACACTTTCAGTTGCACAATAATTTCACATTAATTTGTGTGCGTTTAGCATTAGATTCTTATTTCATTTCATAAGCTAGCTTAAATCATTAAATTTGTTATGCATACTGATTTACTACACATAGGATCAAAATTTACAGTTCAAACACAGAAAACTGACTAAACTACCCCAATGCAATGAAAATTCCAAAGTTTATTTTTTACCAATGTTTTACCTGGATCAAACTTTCAGTCTCCTAAATTCTCTTGTACGATTTAAATGGATTGTTGTATTGTTCATGGTGGGCACTGCACAAGAAATCGTCAGCTTGTTTCTTGTAACAAGAGCACTGCTATAAAGTGTTGACTGTTTCACTCCTGGTTGTTGCGGCCAAATGGCCAGTGCACACGCACAGTCCCTCCACGCGTCTTGCCACTGCCCCCAGAGCTTAGCGAGCGTTCCCTGAATGTGGGGGAGGAAGAAGATGATGCACATGAGCTAAGGCTTGTAGAAGGGGTCATGCCAAATATTTCCTGCACTGTTGGGCGGTGGAACTCTGATGCAGACACGGATTCTGAGAAGAGAGAAGAAGTCTTTCCATAGATTGCCTGCCATCAACTCTCAATTATTTTATATACAATTGAAAAACTAGTTAATAGGAAAAAAAAAACCCCACAAAAAACTAAAGAATGCATTCAATAGAGGAATGTTGGACTTCATTAGTTTCTGGTAAGTTCAAACTAAATAATTATTGATTCACCACTTAGTCAAATTTGACAAATTAAAATACTTTTATCATCATCATGTACCTGTTCAGTTTTATGTATACATGCTAATTACTCTAATCGGTAGGGCTGAGGAAGAAAGCATTTTAGAGGTAATATACCCGCATTTGCTTGGAAGAACAGTGGAAAACCATTGAGGAAAAATCACCATAGGTAGACTTCAACCAAGATTTTAACCTTGATAAGCCAATTAAACACGAGCATGACTGTCGCCTTAGACCATTCCGCCACTGCAGCGGGTATTAAAAACCTCATTTTAACAGTGATTCACTCCAATTTTGCTTAGGACTGCATGACAGCATTATTCATTACCTTATAAAAATTTGTCATATTGTTCATTCCGTGTTTGAATGTAGTTTTAGAAGCAAAAAATTTCTGAAAATATTC
Organism: Timema genevievae; assembly: GCA_902155825.1. Classification (NCBI taxonomy): domain Eukaryota; kingdom Metazoa; phylum Arthropoda; class Insecta; order Phasmatodea; family Timematidae; genus Timema; species Timema genevievae. Next base: position 180,639 of record CABFWO010001073.1, on the reverse strand, counting down.
AATTATCACAAAGTGATTGAAAAGTACAAAAGGGATATTATTTTATTCTTTCCTATGTATTCCTCAACCTATTAAATAGATAAATGAAGGTAGAGAACAAATGACCACAATATAACTTACACTCTGAAAAGAGATTATATTGAAGATTTTTTTAATGAACAGATATAATCAAAAGTTAAGTAAATGTTAAACCTGACATTTAAATAAAATAAATAATAAAAATTGGAAAGTGAACATAGATAAAAGAGATGAACTAGGATGGGATGGACTAATTAGAAACACGCCTACTATATTGTTTTTATAATTCACACTATGCACAAGCATATTCTGAATCAAGGTCTGCCAATTTGAAACCCATGGTACACTCCCGTACCTAATTTTGTACTTAGGCTAGCTTAACTCACTAATAATAATTTACTTGTAGGGTTACAGCTTATTTAAAAACACACAGATTTATCAAGGTTAAATGTAGGTACACACTGTTTACTCTGAAAGGTAGCAATCTTACCTTACTTGATTCCACTATTGTATAGTTTAAGGTGGTTGGGATGGAAGGGAACGCCAGAAAAATTCCTTTTTCATATCAAGAGACACATGAAACACAAAAGGATATTTATTATATGGAACTACACGCTAGAATAATTTGAAATATCCTTCGTGTGTTATGTGTTTATTATTTGTCTCTTGATATGAAAAAGAAATTTTTTTGAAAATTCAAACTATGTGGAAGTGTGAAAAGTGTAAGAAGAAATGACTAGAGAAGTGAGTTTGTTCCTATTTAGGTCTAACCTAACTATCCTTTCAGGTTGGCTTCCTTCACTATCACTTAACCAGGTCCATGTGACTTTTTTTTTTTGTATGACAAAATATTTAAAATTGATAAAACTATATAGCATTAGGAAGATCCTTTAAACAGTCAATCAGCTTTGAACAGTCAATCAGCCACACTGAAAATGTTGTAATTTTTTTTGTCTTAACATTAATGGAATTTTAATGTAATATATATTTCGTTATGTCAACATAAAATTACAAAGTAAGAAATATTAAAGCACTAAACTTGGTCTAATTGAAATTTATGTGTATTTAAATTTAACATACTTTATGAGAATACATAAAATAACACTCAAACAAAATCACAAACATCTGTGCTTGATAAAATAGATTCAGAATTTTGCTTGAAGTAAGGGATCAAGATAGTATTCAGTGACAATGAAAATAAAACTACAGTTTTATATTGTCAGGCAGTGTAGTGATGATCTTTAATCAGTTCCATTATACATCTTCTACTCTGAAAGACAATATCATCAAATAGACTGCATTACTAAAAATAAAAAATGCCCTTGTCTCACTTTAAAATAAGTTTTAAATTTAACATTTAAAGGAGGATATAAGGGAAAGACTTATGTACACTTACCAGAAAACTGTAGGCCTCAAAGTTAACAATTAAAACAACAAAACGCATAGTTAAATAATTTTCGGGGTACATCAGTCCCCTTCTTCAGCAGAAAGAGTAAAAAACAGACTGTAATATGGAAGCATGGCTAGATGTTGATCATGGTCACTTAAGATTCTGTTGTTGCCTGTGTCTTGATTCAAAAACATCTTGTAGGCTTGTATTTTGAAATTGCCTGTTCAAAGCCTGCAAAATTTTTGTGAATCAAGAGACAGGCAACAACAATTTATTGTATTTTTAATTGTGAACTATGAGTCCTATGATTTTCTGGTGTGTAAGTCTGTGGTGTCGCGTCAGGGCAAGCACCACTTGCATTTGATTGAAGATATGTAATTATTGCAAACAATTTTTTTGGCCTGGTAATCATTTAAATGTAATTCAAGCATCAGTGGGTTTGGTAAAAATAAATCCCATACATAGCAGTGGCCGTAACATGCATGCAAGACGTCCACTATTCCATCTAATGGTGGTTGAAAGTCTGTATTTGTCTGACTTTCATCCCATTGCTCTAGCTACTGTAGTTCTTATTTGTGATGTCATAGATTTTAGAAGAGAGAGTAGGGGAAGAGCTGTGGATGTCAGGTAAAAATGCAAGCAGCCGAGCTACGACTTCTCTTACCCTAAAGGTGACGACTAGAACTCCGAAGTCACTACCCCTCTCTTCCCCTTTCAAAACATAGGGGGATGGTATGGCATTAAAGGGGAAATTAATATATTATTGTCAAGGTACTGACCCCGTGCCTACACATCTTTAAGCCAGGTACATACAACACAACTTCTTGTACATAAAGTTGTATAAGAAGTTGCAGCCTGTGAACACCAAAACTTTTACAAGATCTGCTTTGAACAACTTATTGTATACAATTTCAGGAAAGAGAACGTGTCTTGTATCAGCCATTTTTCTTGTTCAACTTTTGAGTTGTAAACACAAAAACTTTGTCTGCTAGACAGTTACTTAAAAAAAAAAGTTATTTTAAGAAAACCAGGTAAATGCTTGAAAACAAACACATAATTATAATTGAAGGAGGTTAGACCCCTAATATAAAGGTTTTCAACTGTTAATATATATATATATATATATATATATATATTTTTAACATTTAAAAAAAAAATTTATTTACATAATATTTAGGAATGACTAAGAAATTATTTAAATGATTTGGAAAATATTGGTATTTAGTATAATCATTATTTTTCCATAAAAAGGGCAAAAATGGCATGTTTTAAATACTGTACGCCATCACAAATGCCGTGTGAACAGTTGGTGGATAAAATTTGTATGCAATCCATGTGACCAAGATATTGTACAATTTCTTGCACAACTTTTTGTACAAGAAGTTGTGTCGTATGTACCGGGCTTAAGAGTTTTGTGGAGTTTATTGTATAAAGTGCTTTTGTTTTGATGTGTGTATCAGTATCATGTAAAAGTTTATAAGTATAGGTCTATAAGCTTGCCTAAGAATTTTGGTCATGAGACGCTACTGGTGTAAGCCATGCCCTTCTATTCTCCTTTCAATGTTTAATTTAATACAGTCGTTTGTCGCCATTTTTCTTTGTTCAAAATATTTTGGAATCATGAAATCATTCAAAGTTTGACACAAAGCAGGAAAAGGGTGGAAAGAAACAAATTTGAAGGTTTGCACCGTTGTATTTACCTTATACACAAGACACTACTTGTAATAATTACATTTTAAGTACATTTATCACATTTACAAGTCAGCACTCACCAATCAGAGGAGTCTCATCATATAAGGATCCTTGCCTAAGGCCTCTAGTGAAAGAATGCCGCGTCGAGCCTGGGGATTGAATTTCCATTATCTTCTCAGCTGCATGCTTCCATCTGCAAACAACACAAACATTATATTGAACATATTTGAATGATAAAACTACACAGAAATTTAATCAAAGATGAGTATAGTATTTATTTTATTTAAAAATCCTGAATTTCATTAACTGTTTCCAGCCTGTGGCCAGGTCAATTTAGTAAAATGCCTCCATCTTCCTTTATTCTTCCACCACTCTTCCTCCTTTAATTTCTTCCATGCTTCTATTCTAGCTTTTACAATGAAAAGAAGAATACAGTTCACACTTAACAGCAGTAATGTCTGCCCCTTGCTTAACAATGCTGCCAATGGACTAAAGAGGTAATGTCTGCCTATTGAAGACGATTGTTACCTCCCATTACTTCGACTTAGGTTTCATTCCAGTGGTATTAACGTAGAGTGTGAATGTTTCTTATTTTAATTGTAAAAGTCATATTGTGTTTAATCCCTTCTCTGTGTTTATATGCCTCTTTCCTATTCCTTCTTCCATATATAACAAAACATACCTCAAACAGTGAAAAGAGGTTTTGCTTATCAGAATATAAATCTTAGAAAACACACTAAGCATATGAGGTTCACTTTACTTCATAAACACACTTTATACAGACAGATGTGACCCTTCCTTTGAACTCCAAATGAGAAGTGTACACATAAAAATTAAAAATATTAACATTTAATCAAGTTAATACTATTTCTAATTTCCATAGCGACTTGAATTGCTATAAATAAAATAAAAACTATGGGGGGAAAATTCACACCTTTGCGGAAATTTAACCTCTTATGCTTGCCAAGTTTTCTAGTTTTATAATCAAACATGAAGGAAAGGTGGTTAGAAACATATAAAAAGGGTTACAATCGATTTTCTTCATGAGGCAGCCATTACCTATCCAATGGAAACAATGTAAGTTATTAACTGTATATTATTTTCATTGTATTATTATTATTATTAGCACCTCGTCTTAATACCCGTTCGGGTTATACGCACTTACGCTAATGTGTAATGGTAGGGTGATTGTGAGATGAAATGGAGGGCCTACAGTTTAACGTGGAATCCGAACCACGGTGGAGGCNAGATGAAATGGAGGACCTACAGTTTAACGTGGAATCCGAACCACGGTGGAGGCCTGGCATTCCTCACATTCACAAGTTGTGATTAATACACGTCTTGTCAGAGGTGAAGGAAGGGTTTGGCAATCAAATAAATCTGTGCCGAGACCGAGGATTGAACCCCGGACCCTCAGCATAGAAGTCTGACACCTTACCCCTAGACCACCAGGTAACCCATTTTCATTGTAAAAGCCATTTTGCATTTATTCCCTTTTGAAGGTTTCTATCCACCTTTACTGTACATTCTTACAAATGCAACAAAAAAAGCTCAAAATGCTAAAAGGGGTTTTCATTAGAGATATAAATATAATCAAATGTGAAAAATTGTAAAAAATTAAGCATAAGTAAAAGATAAATAAAATAAAATAAAATTACAAAACACATCAATATTTTTAATATTTTCGATTGAAGTTTTTTTAATGTGTGTTACTGGTGGGATTTAGTTTTATTTATGCTCCATTTTCTTCAAATCTATCATGTTTATTTAAGGGTGTTATAGCATGCTTTTAGTACTTTATTTTATACACAAAATATTTTGATTTGGGATTTGTAAATAGGCTAATTGAATTTAAAATGAAAGAAGGGGAAGGGAGTAGGGATTTAACCAAATAATATCATCAATTATCAACAACCGTTTCCAGCCTGTGGCAAGGTGAGTAATAACATGTTTACATCTTCCTCTTTCTTTCCTTATTGATATAATTCCCACTCACCCATCCCACCATAATTTTTATTTTTATCGTAGGTGACATGGCGGTCCAGGGGTAAGGTATCTGACTTCTGTCCAGGGTTCATTCCTTGGTCCCGGCACAGATTTATCTGATTGCCAAACCCTTCCTTCACCTCTGACAAGATGTGTATTTAATCACAACTTGTGAATGTGAGGAATGCCAGGCCTCCACCGTGGTTCGGATTCCACGTTAAACTGTAGGTCCTCCATTTTATCTGACAATCACCCTGCCATTACACATTAGCATAAGTGCGTACAACCTGAACGGGTAGTAAAACGCGGTGTTAGTAGTAGTAATAATAATAATTTTATTTTTATCCGAATATTAAAATATTTTATTAAGTGATAGTCAAAAGTTGTATCATCCATACTTTGTTTAGGTGAAATGAAAGGGGACGCGAGAATAGGCCAGTGTTTTTGCAGTTTTTAATGGCAAAACAATTTTTTGGCCAAAATAAATCAAATATTGCTCCAGTACTAACATAAGAGTTTAATTTTCTTCACATGTTGATATCAACAGTTCCTGAATATCTGTCATAAGCATAGTGGCATTATCTAACAAACCTTTTAAATGAAGAGAAAAAGTTCTCGTTAAATTCCAGAACACCCTTGACAGATATTCAAGAAATTTTAAGGTCACCATATGAAGAAAATTAAACTATTTTTATAATGGAGCTAATTTTATTTATTTTGGCCAAAAAAGTTGCAAAAAACACTGGATTTTCCTCACGTGCCCTTCCACCCCACCTTAAGTAGTAAATTAAAAATCTAATGTTGGAAAAATAAGATACAAAACACTCATTGTCATCTTATAAATTCCACTGTGAGAAATATTAAAATAATATCCACACTATTGCTAAGAAAAACTGTTATAAAGTAAATCAAAGTAACCCTGGAATTTAAATTTACCTGAGATGGTCTTTGCAGTGTTGTACAAGATTCCTGGTCCATCGCTGCTGCTCCTCTGAAGTCTTGGTGCGGATTACACACTTCTCTTCTTTGCCTTCACATTGGTTCACAATGACTAGTTCCTTAGAGGATGCCAAACTAGGTCTTACAGCTGTGTCCTGGACACATACAAATCTAGGTTAGCTCAAGAGTGAACAGAAAAATGATCAACTTATGCATGCCATTAATCGTGGATTTTTTCTTGGGGTCACTGAATTTTTATACCTCTTCAAATCAAATTATAAATATTGTGTGATAATTCTCCATGTCATTGTGTTAGAAGAGTTGTTATTTACCAAACCATGAAAAGGTAATTCCAGCTTTTAAAAGCTACTAATTTTTTGTTATTGCTCATAAAACATCAAGCAAAAACTTAATTTAAAATAAGGTTACCATAAAAAATACACTAGAGAACTTATAAGAAGACATATACAAATTAACATTTATAAAGTAACATTGACGGTTGGAATTTGTTCGTATCTTTAGATTTTCGCAGCCATGAAGAGCACACTATTCTGTTAAAGGATTGATTTGATTCCGACTGTTTTAAAACCTTGAGACACAAAAAGATTCCAATTTTAAAAATTATTTTTTTATCATTGTTATTTATAAGTTTTTAAGTTCTCTGTTTAGCACACAAACGTGTCAGATATTTTTATGGTATCCTTATTAACTTCAGCAAGCTTTTACTGGGTCAATATTTTTATTTAGCGATGAGGCGCCAGGGGCGCACACATAGATTCTTCTTGGGGGTTCCAAAGTAAAGAAATTACAAGTCAACAGTCAATCCAAGCCATTATTCTTATACGATTAATACTTTGAACAAATTACCAATTATTTTATGAGACTACATAAAGATTATACAGTATAACCTAAAGTGTTACATATAATAATTTCAATACATTATATAAATATTCATAACTTGAAGGGGATTTAACATTGCTAAATCATTGCTTTGTATTATAATTTTATTTATCTTTCATGTTCGCCGAGGAGGGGGGGGGGGATTTCCGGACCAGGTGGACCCCCCACCCCCCGTGTGTGCGCGCTCCTGTATATAGCAGAAGTGAGCCCGCATTTGTATGAAGAAAGAGAGTGTGGAAGACTATTTTGAAGAAACCACCCTCAGTACACCCGACTGATAGTCAAACCTCGATCTCATCATTGGTGGCCTAGTCTAATGTGAGTGACATCTTAGACCATGCGGCCACTGAAGCGGGTACTCCTATGTTCCTACTATAGTTTATGGAGTGCACCCACATCAATGTTGAGAGGGGACAGAAAAACCACATAGATAATTAAAATTTTAAAAAAACTAACTCAAACCAAGATTTAACCCTGGGCATTTGTGACACCAGCAAGCTCTTGAGAGTCTGATGCCTCAGAATGTGTGACCGCTAATGCAGATTTATGATAAAGATTACTACACAATTAATTTGTACAAACAAATATTTTGATATTGTTACTTTATTTCCTTATATCCCAATTCTAAATTCTTTATCTTGTAACTTAATTGTTGATACTTTAAATAACTGCAACCTGCCTCGGTGGCGTAGTTGGCTAACGCGCCAGTCGTGTTGAGCTAAACCACCAAGGACGGGGAGATTGAGGTTCGAATCTCGGTCGGGTGAGCTGGGTGTGGTTTATCCTAAATGGTTTTCCACTCTCCCTCCACGCACATGCGGGTTCACTTCCTCTAAATTCAACCTTTCCAATTCCTAATCAGTTAGTTTAATTAGTACTTAAGCGTATAACTCGAACGGGTAGTAAGACGCGGTGCTAAATAATAATAATGATAATACATAACTGCATTTTTATTTTATTTTTATTTCAGCACCGCGTCTTACTACCAGTTCAGGTTATACACCTATGAACTAATTACATTAATGGGTTAGGGATTAGGAAGGTTTTGATGCAAAGGAAATGCATCTGCATTTGTGTAGAGGGAGAGTGGAAAGCCATTTAGTAAAACCCACCCTTAGTGCACCCGACTGGAATAGTGTCCCGATCTCAGTCTTCTGCAGTCTAGTCTAACATTAGAGTCGCACGTTAGACCAAGCGGCCACCAAAGCGAGTAACATGTTAGCTTACTTAGTAAAGAAGAAATAAAACTATGTTTAATGTTAATAATTTTAGCACAAGCATATAATCGAATAAATTGAAAAATGACACCTGGACAAGGGTATCAAACCTGGGACCTTTGGCTTAGCAGGCCAATGTGTTTCATTTTTCAATTTATTTTATTATAATCGAAATATGACTCATGTCTGTAATCATAATCATTCATCCCCTAAGCTTCGCCTTTGATATAAAAGTTTATCTAAGCTTATGTGCTTGTTGGAATAAGTCTATAATAAAGTTAATGAAGGTGAATTAAAATACGTAATGATTTAATGAATTGAAACGAGAATTTATTTAAATAATATTTATATTATACCACAAATATGGTAATTCAAAAATATTTAGTCTGACGTAAGACTATTCAAAATAGAGTACCGAGCTTCATCATTGTTTCACGTAGGAGGGTAGCCAACACACCAAGTGATCTTGGAACAAAATGTCGGGCTGAAAACCTAATAAACACAAAAACAAATTAAAAACTAACTTTCACTGCCACAGGCAGATTCTTCAGTCTTAGAGTATGAATTTTTACTCTGAACTTAAAAGAAATGACTGACTGTGGCAGTGAAAACTAGTTTATAAGAAGTGTTTTTCTGTTTATTAGGCTTTTATCTTAACAATAAACCCCAGTCTGACACCTTAGCTCAGTCGGTAGCATGTCTGCCTACTGAGATAAGTCAGGGGCCCGGATTCGATACTCGGCATGGCCGAAAATTTATCATTGATGAAAATATGGATTTAACCTTTCACATTGATAAATTTACTGCCGCGGACTGGATGTTGTGCTTATCCTGGTCTTAAGATAGATTATAAAGGATATGAAGCCACGACAGGCCTAATCAGCTTTTAGTGGAAAAATATAAGACTTTAATAAAAAAACTGACCCAGGCCATAGGTTGGAAACAGTAATGGATGTAAAGTAAAATAAATTCCAGCATCACTTAGATAAGTGTGCTGGCTAGCCTCCTAATTTAAATCCATGAAGAAACCTAAAGTTAATATTTTACTTTGCATTTGATTACATTTTCAAGGCTCAACACAATCTTCAGAGTGCCTGTGGCAATTAGTATATCATGAAGGTATGTGTAGTTATGTTTGCATAGTAGATTGTAGTCTTATTTAAACCACAATATTAGATATTTTTTTTACATCGATTATACTGTTTCCAGCCTGTGGCTTGGGTCAGTTTTTTCTATTCAATCAATATATTTTCCACTGCTGGCTTGCTAGGACAGGCACAGCATCCAGTTTCCGGCCATTAATTTAGCTCTGTGAAAGGGTAAACCCACATTTCAGCAATGGTAAATTTTTTGTCCATGCCGGGAATCGAACCTGGAACTGTTAGATCAGTAGACACACACGCTATAGACTGAGCTAAGGTGTCAGATTACATTTATGTAACATAAAGATACCAATATTAATAAACCACGAGTAATCATATTTCTAGAAAATCTAAATTAATTAATCCATGAAAAGGAGCTCTGTTGTATTTTGCAAAATATTTCATTTTTCTCTAATGATTGAATTCCTTTAATTTTTCGGGTATATTTTTTGCTAGATTCATTACAGGAGAAAGGGAATGATAATATTCAAAGTCAAATCTGACATTAAATGCTCGACTTGTCCTATTCAAGAAGACAAATATTTATTTACCCTGTCGACCGTGATAGATCTTAGCGGGTCCTGCCCTGCCTCCCAATGGTCCCGCGCCATCCACAGGTCAAGTCTGAATGCCTGCAGCTGTCCCCAATACCATTGTCCCTGACACTCCACAGTGCCGGCGCACACCTCCTGGGATACACAGTCTGGCTGCGCCGCCAACCGGCAGCAGAAGTGACCAAACAAAGGGAGCTGGTGGCTCTTGTTGTCTGAGCAAATATTACAAACATTCATGAGCAAACTTTTTACTCCACTGTGCAATTTAATAACAAACTGGGAGTTATTAAAAACTCATCTTGCTAGTAAAAGATTATGGACTGGATTCTCTAACTCTCGAATCATTAAGAAGAGTTGAGGAAATTTCGGATTTGAGATTTTTTTTTAAAAAACAAAATTTTAAATTGGAATTTGTTTTAAAGCTTTAATTCTGAAACATAATTATAGGAAAAACATAACAACCAGTCCCAAGACCAGCAACTAAACACACACAATTGAAGAATATTATAAAAAACACATTTTTTACAAAAAAAAAATTAGCATTCAATGATTATTTCTATTTTTTTATTATCTCAATTAAATTTATATTTTATCTTATGTTCATTATTTTTTACAAGATTTTTATTTGAATTTATTATTTGTAGGTAAAATTAAGATTAATATATTTTGTAAATAAAAATAAAGTGGATTCGACCCAATTCTATAAAGTCTTAAATGACATAATTTAAATTAACATTATTGTGGAAAGAAAAGGGTTTAGGGAAGGGGGTAAGTAAGGGTTTAAATTGGAAGGAAGTACACAAGTATTTTAACGAATATCAACACACAAGGAGTAAATATTGTAATTATGGAAATGTCTGTATGGAAGAGACCACAATTAACTTAAAATTAAATTTTATTTTTCTAAAGAATTTAAATTAAGTGAATTTAAGTTGAACAAGTTGAATTAGATTGACGTGGAAGAAACGTAAATATGTAATATAAATATAATATATATATGCACAATATTTAAAAGATATTTGTAAAAGATTTGGTAATATTAATTACAAGTTATGTTATAATTACACTTAAAACTAGGTTGTAAAATCAAATTATGATTCAAATGTCTATTATTTTAAAATGTACCTAATTTTTTAGATGGTTGTTATAAATTCAATATATTCTTAATTAAATTGTAACATAACTTGTAACTAACATTACCAAATCTTTTACAAATATCTTTTAAATATTGTGCATATATATTATATTTATATTACATATTTAAGTTTCTTTCACATCAATCTAATACAACTTGTCCAACTGCACTAAAAATTGAATTTTATTTTTCTAAATATTCTTAAACGTTCCTTACTAAGAGCAATCCAAATGTTTTTAAAAAATCTTAATTTAAATTAGTTGAAAAATGACATCTGGATATGGGAATCAAATCCTGGACCTTTGACTTACTGTGCCAATACTCTATCACTAAGCTATCCAGTATTCATCCCATGATGGTCATTCCTCACTCATATTTTAAGGCAAAGTCTGTGATGGACGTGTGGAAATCATTGGTTATTAATCATGAGCTAGTATTGATTCTAAAGCCACCCTCCGACTCAGGTTTACAATAAAATATTGTAATTAAATCTAATTTCAATTAATTTCAATAGTGAGATATAGGTTATGGTTGATTTGACTGTGAAATAATTATTTTGGTTTATTCATGATATTTTTGTATTTAGGACCTGTTTTGTAAAACAGTTCTCACCGGGGTCTCAACTCTGTGTACTTACCCACATTTTCCAACTTCATGTCATGAGTGTGGATACTGTCATGAACATCTGCAAGAGTCAGTCGAGCCATTGCCATCAACTCAAAATGTGGTCCACTACAATCAAACACAGTAATTGTTAGATGTTAAATAGTATATCGGTACAAGAAAAAACTCTTTTCACTTTATGAGGTAATTGTATTATATTTGGAAAAAGATACAGTAAAGATGGATAGAAATATATAAAAGGACCGAACATAATATGGATTTTACAACTAAAAGAACACAGTTCACATTTTACATTACTGCCATTGGACAAAGAGGTAATGGACGGAGAATTGGGCGGTAATTATATATTGTCTTCAAGAGGCAGCCATTACCTTTTTATCCAATAATTATTTAGGCCACAAAAATAACTAAACTTTAATTTTAAATATGAATTTGATTCACACACCTCTACGCTCTGCGATATATGAAAAGTCGCAAGACTCACATTTTCCCAGAGTTGAGCTCATCCCGTAGAGAGGCGGCCAGCTTTTTTCCAACTGTACGACTTATGGAAGAATGGATGGTCTTCTTAATTTTGCGTGGGGTGCTCGCGATGCTAAGATCATCCTGCAGAATATGACTATATACCTCAAGACGGAACTCAAAGTCTGCAGGGATCTGGTTACTGAAACAACACACAATAACTTAACAGGTCACATCTTCAGATTCAAACCTAAGATTATTTGTTCTGTTTGGTGAATGAATGCAACATTATGAACAGAAGCTGTATTGGAACATAACTTAGAGATTAACTTTATCGAAAACATTAAAATTAACTTAAACAGCCAAAAAATGTGCACACTGTTACTGCCTTGGATTAAAATAATTTCAATAAAATAAACCCATATTTTACACACAACCTGTAGCCTACTTGAACCAGATTAACTTAACTTCCCAAAACCTTAAAGACATTTAGATTATTATTACACTTTGAGAAGCCTTGTAAAAGGATTTCAACTTGACCGTCATCTTTTTATTTTGTTATCCTTTATCAAATGTAATTTGAATAATTATATTTTATACATTCTATTTATATGAGCAGTTAAATTAATTTTAAACTGTCTATTCTTTAGAGCTCACACAGAAATAAACATAGTGATGCCAGTGAGGGCCTTGTGCAGGATTACTAGCTATAGGGCTGACTTACAAGAGCAGGACGTCGGGGAAAGTGATGTCTGTGAGGGCCTTGTGCAGTATTACTAACTTTAGGGCTGACTTACAAGAGCAGGACGTCAGGGAAAGTGATGTCAGCAGGACATCGAGGAAAGTGATGTCGGTGAGGGCTATAAGCAGGATTACTAGCTAGAGGACTGACTTACAAGAGCAGAACGTCAGGGAAAGTGATGTCGGTGAGGGCCCTGTCGACGGGGCACAGTAGCGCCGTGTCGTAGATCTCTGTGCCAATCCTGGCAAGGCAGAATACAGCGAACCTTCGGTAGTCCCCCTTGTTCTTGAAGTGGTCCGTGTCTCTCCACATGAGTGGCATGCGCAGGTCCGACAGGGAGACACGTGCCGTGCAGGGCTGGGTGCTATAGCTGTCAAATTCAAACATATGCATATTTCAAATTTTATTCAGTGAAAAAAGTATTAAATTAAATGTAATAAAAAACTATTATTTAATATAATTGAAGAAAGTTTCCAGATACGGCTGTAAGCTCCTATTCGTAACCTAAATTAGCTTCCACCTTTAAAAGATATTGCAAAAATATGTTACAAAAAAAAAGTACATTAGTAACTAAAACATTTATTTGTATTACATTCTATTCAGATAGAATTTGATAAGTTGATGCATTTGTTTTGAAAAATAAGTCACGAACAGGGAGTTTTACCTCGGTCTCCTTTCAATACACAATAGCCCTAGATGGAATACAACAAAATTATAATGCCATTTTTATAGTACAACATTGATTTTCTGACTCTTCAGTGGCCACATGGTCTAACGCGCTACTTTTGCAGTGGGCTAGACTGCCGATGACGGGGAGATCGAGGTTCACATCTAGGTCAGGTGTACTGAGGATAGTTTTTCCAAAGTAATTTTCTAATCTCCCTTCACGCAAATTCGGGTACACTAACTATTAATATAACCTTCCTAATCCCTAAAATCATTAACGTAATTAGTACATAAGGTTATAACCCAAACGATAGTAAGACACGATGATAAAATAAAATCCTAATTAAATCTATATTAATAAAATGGAGTTGTTTGTCTGCCATTAACATTGCTAGATATCTATCGCAAGCAAAAGGATGACATTTTAAAATTAGTAGCTCCTGTGCACAAACATGTGTACCTCGAAGCTGGAATTTTAAATTTTCGATTACTAGAGATAATTTATTAGAAACTGAATCATAAGAAATAAAAGTTAAGAGATTTTTTTTTTCTGACTTTTGAAGCAAAGAAGATGTGAATAAGAGGGGGAAATATGTTTGACAGTGTTTCAAATTAGGCTATACAGGCTTTAATCAACACTAAGACACTATTATAAAACTAAGCAAATGAGCTGTAGAAATAAAGTACTAAAATGACAACTTTTGATACAACCTTGGTCCCTTGTATGGTCCCTTGTAATATTGTATAGTAATGTTAGCTAGAGATACAGAGTGTTACATACCCCAGTCCCCTGTATGACTCCTTGTAATATTGTATAGTAATGTTAGCTAGAGATACAGAGTGTTACATACCCCAGTCCCCTGTATGACTCATTGTAATATTGTATAGTAATGTTAGCTAGAGATACAGAGTGTTACATACCCCAGTCCCCTGTATGACTCCTTGTAATATTGTAGAGTAATGTTAGCTAGAGATACAGAGTGTTACATACCCCAGTCCCCTGTATGACTCCTTGTAATATTGTAGTAGTAATGTTAGCTAGAGATACAGAGTGTTACATACCCCAGTCCCCTGTATGACTCATTGTAATATTGTATAGTAATGTTAGCTAGAGATACAGAGTGTTACATACCCCAGTCCCCTGTATGACTCATTGTAATATTGTAGAGTAATGTTAGCTAGAGATACAGGGTGTTACATGCGCCAGTCCCCTGTATGACTGCTTGTAATATTGTAGAGCAATGTTAGCCTTAGATACCGGATGTTACATACCCCAGTCCCCGGCTAGGCTCCTTCTTACGCCTCTGCAGCTCAGCCATGTAGGCGGACATGCGCTCATTGGAGGTGACCAGGTTCTTGGCCGCCTCTAAGGTCTGAGTCTGGTGCCTACAAGCGGCCAACAACTTGGTAGTGCCTTCTCTCATCTTGATCTCAAGATCAATCTTCTGTTCAAGGTCAAACTCCTAAAACAATACAAGATTTCGATCTAATTAATTGTTTCCATCGTTAAAAAGTGAACCTAAGTATGACATACTAAAAGTAGGGTTCGTGTCAGGCGCGGATTCAGGGGGGCGGGGGGAGGTAGTGTTTCAAAGGGTCAGTTGACCCCCCTGTGAAAGTTATAAAATTAATAGAAAACACAAAATGAAAGTTCAAATTTTAAAAAGAAAATGTGACACAGATAAATTATACATTTTTTTTTTCTTTTTACACGCAGACACCTCTCAAGCCGGGTTCACACGTCCGTTATTAGTCCCCGTTTATTCAATTTTCGATATGACTCACGCAAGTGTGGAAAAAATATTCGTGTTCATGTACGAATAATTTTGTCGTACATAGCGAGTAACGAACATTGTTCCGCAGTGAGTCGATAAACTACCACACCTCAAAGAGGACTAATAATCACCTGAGAGCAGTTCGTCCACGGATACCGAATATAGATAATGTGTGGGTGTGGATAGCAGGAGCGGTGGAACTATGGGGGACTTTGCCCCCCTGAAAATAATTTGCCCCTCCCTTGAATAAATCCCCCCCAAGATATATTTCAAATCCCTTTATATTATCGAATATGAAGCTGAAAGATGGCCTTAAATAAAACTCCAAATTACTTCTAGAGGCATTATATTATAAAAAAATGTGCCGGAGAAGACCGCTTCTAAAGAACTACTAGACTAGAGGCATCTAACTGACAGAAAAAGTCAGGGGAGAAAAGCTCTAAATAGCTTCTAATGTCATCCAAATTTCAAAAATGTTTAGGGGAGGACAATCCCAAAAGGCTAGTTTCTGAAATAATTCAGTTTTCAAAATTATGTCGGTGTTAAGACCACTTCGAAGATTATCTTCTAGATGTATCTTAACTATAGTAAAAAAATTAAGGTGAGGATCACTCTAGATAGCTTTGAGGGGCATACAAATTTAAAAAATGTCTAGGTGAGGAACACTTTAAATGGCTTACAAACCAATCTAATGTTTTTTAAAATCAAGGCGAATACAACTCATAGCTCCTAGAATTATATATTTTTCAAAAAATTGCTGAAGTAGGTTCACTCCAAATGGTTTCTAGAAACTATCAGATTTTAAAAAATTGTAGAGGAGCCGAGGAGGACCACGGTTTTAAACATACATAAAATCAAATATGAATGTGAAACTATTAATGGCTTCAAACAGAAATCTAAAATTTTAAGTATTTATGTTATTTATAATTTTGACTCCCCCTATGAAAATGATCTGGATAGGCCCCTGGTTCGTGTATATACTGCAGGGATTCGAAATCTCCAATGTACAAATTAAAAGGAACGCAACTAGAGAGATACACACGTCTTGTTTACATAATTTGCTAACCAAATGAGTTTTTTTAATAAGTAATTCATCCACATATTATTAGGTAGGCAGTTCTATTGTGATAGTGTTACATCCTAACTTGCTTATGAATAGTTTTTATCCAATTGTGTATACTTCTAATATTTCATATAACCTAACTTTTTAAATATTATAGATGAATAACTTTCTAAGATCTCTTAATATGAGGTTAAATATTCCAAATGGCTCTAGCAATTTTTTTATACAATAATAAATATTGTGCTTTAACGAGTGTTAAAGTAAAAATACATCAACTCTGAAGTTAACTATTCTACTATAAACTGTGAGATTATACCACTACCGCCGTTTGCAAACCTACGCTTCCAAAGTATGTTATATTTTAATGAATATTTTCACCCAAAATTATTTTAAATGTGTCACCTAATCTAATTGTGTATAAATCAATAGGCCTATGTATTAAACATTTTAATAAAGCACAAAAGCTTATATATTTAAATGACAATACTGCACTTATTAAAAAATACGTATTTACAGGGGCATACTCAAAGTAGGGGGAGGGCGAGCAAGTAGGACATTCGCCCCCCGGCCCCGGTCCCCAACCATACTTTTTTATTTTTTCCATTACTGTTCTTAGCACATGGTTTGGATAAGTTTTTAGTTCAAGTCACTACCGGCTTGCTAGGCATGTCGTAGCTTCATATGTCTTATAATATAACTTAAGACTAGGACAGGCACAGCATCCAGACTCCAGCCGTTAATTCATCACAGTGAAGGGTAAACCCACATTTAACCAATAATACAGGACTCAGCCATCCCGGGAATCGAATCCGGGACCCTTAGCTCAGCAGACAGACACGCTACCGACTGAGTTAAGGTGCTCCGACCACAAATAATCTTAATAAAAACTTAGACACGTTAGTTAAATCGGTAGCATGTATGTTTATTGAGCTGGATTACTGGTTCGATTCCCGGCATGACCGAAAAATATATCACTGGTGAAATGTTAGGTTTCCTTTTCTCGGTGATGAGCCAATGGCCGGCGGGATTGATGTTGTTTCTGTTATAGATTTAGGTTGATTTATATAAGTCGGTGGTGATGTAATCAATCGGTTCATAAATTATCACAATTCGGCCACTGAAAAGGGATAAAGTTAAGTGAGAGGTGATTGAATAATGTTTTTTGAACTTTATCCGACTAATATTGACATCCACCCGGACTTGGATAATGTCAAATTCTAGGGTTGAGGTCAGGTTAGTTAGGTTAAGTTAAGTTGGGTGAGGTTAGGTTAGGTTAGGTTATGTTAGTGGAAAAGAAAGCATCAAAATGAGGCATTTGGTATGTCGGTTTGCGAATGGATAGATGAGCGTATATCTGTTAACTTTTCCTAGCTGTCAGTTACCACCAATCCCAAGCTGGATGGGCTTGTGATTGTCTGGGTTGCCTCACACCGACATTGATACTTCGAAGACACAAACTCAAACAAAAAAAACAACAGAACAGAGATTAAAATGTTCTTGCACTAACGTTTCAAAGAAATCCGCTCTTAACAGAGTGTGTCGATGATGTACTTGTGATCTGTCACTTAGAAATAAACCTACTCCCGGGGTGGAGGGGGGTGGGGGGTAAACCAGTCCGCTTACACCGCCACGACAAAGCGACTCGGCTTAAGTGCTTGTAAAAAAAGACAGGGAGGGTGTGTTTCTGTATTTCGGGCCCCTTCCCCTCCGCACCACATAGTCTACTTGTGTGTGGCGTGTCGTATCAGTCATACGTCAGATTTGGTCGTCACATGATCAACACAGTACCAGCCGCTTACTAAGGCCAGAACGCGACAACGAAACGCTTCCAACACAAAAATCATCATCAGCACAAAAAAAAAGTCTCCCCCTCCCCCCTCATGTCACGGTCAGAGTATTAGGGGTAACTTACTTCAACAATACCCAATCTGCGCGGAGAAAATTGGTTCGAATACCGGTGGGGTACAAATTTTCATCACGTGGTGCTAAAGCAGACAGCTTACGAGATATTTATATTAGAAAAGGTTGTATTTCATAAGAAGAATTTCACGTATAATTGAATATATCAGATTTTTTTAAAAACTCGATGGTGTGAGCCCGCAAGCGAGATATACCGACCGACCGAGCGGCCGCTGCTGTTGGATAAATTAGGTCTAAAACAGCCATCACACGCTGTTCACATACTCGTTAATATATTACTGTGAAAAGAGAAACCTCAATTTTTTCTAATGATAAATGTTTCGTTCTTACAGTCGTAAATCAAACCAGGCTGCCTTAACTCAGTAGTCATTTATGTGCTATATACCCTGATTTTGGCAGGAAGAACAGTTTTAAACATACATACATGTTTTTGTTGTCAAAATTGCCAACATTTTACTTTCGTATTAATATTTTATAGGTATTGATAGTATCTATCAAATGTGATGGCTGCAGATCATATTACTTGACGTATGAATACATTAAAACCCGTTTCGATGGCCGAAAACTCTAACGCGCTGCTACAATAGACAGACAATGACTGGGAGATGGAGGTTCGAATCTCGGCCGGGTGAAATTAGTGGTTTTTCCAAAATGGTTTTCCGCTCTCCTACGCAAATTTGGGTACACTTCCTATAAATATAATCTTCATAATCCCTAAAACCATTAGCGTAGTTAGTACATAACCCAAACGGGTAGTAAGACGCGGTAATAAAAAAAATATATTAAAATATGATCTTAGTAACTTGTGTAGCTGTTATTGTTCTTCCATTTCATGAAGTGGGCGAATTTCAGTTAACTTTTAATTGTTTTAGAATGGAAGGCTATGTTAAGTTAGGTCAGGATCTGCTTGAGAGGCGCAGCAATTCACTCTCTGTATGTTGACCCATGATGCATTGCAACGCTAACTTAAAACAGCTGATTATCAACATATTTTATTTTCTAATGGATAAACATATATTTTAGATGATTCCCTCGATGGATGTTTTCAACTTGTAACGCTGTATCGTGGCACAATCCAATACACCGACACGCATTATATATTAACGGGTTATTTCAAATCTCCTCACAATAACTAACGAAGCCGTTTGCTAGCTTTTAACTGTAGAGCGCATGCGTTATCAAATTCGCATGCGCACTGATTTGAGATGGTTGGTTCTGAGATTTGATTGGTTTTTATTGTGCCGAACATCTCTGGCAGAGCGTATGAAGTAGAGAATAATTTCACTTTAGCAGAACCGCTCACGCCAACTAAACGGAAATCTTGTGATTGGCTTAGAGCTTGTCACGCGACCAAGTTTCTGTTCTGCGCTAGTCTTTCGGCGAACGTGTGAATCCACAGCATTTCACAGCCTTGCTCTGCCGAATGTCCTCGAACTTGCCTGGAAATTACCGATGACCAACCGGCGACGCTGTCCGAATCGAAGTAAATATTCTCCGCGAGTAAATATTTTGCTTCGATTCGATTAGTTGCAAGCGGTCCGGACAGCGATCATCAGCCAGCGGGAGTAACCATGACAAGGGTGTCGCCCTCCCGGTGAGTTAAGAGAGGCGCGCACAGGACCGGAAACTGCGTGACGACCAACCCCCCCTCCATATCTGGTCCTCTCTCTTCGCCTTCCTAGCGTGCCGTGACCAGAATACACGCGAGACTAGCGTGTCTCACATGGCCACGCCTCACCTGCACAAATATTAGTACAACCGCACGACACGTCCACCCATCTTTTTTTCTTGTGACCACACGAAAATAATTAGGTAAAATGGATCGATACTTGTGGTGGGCTCTTGGATATAGCTATATATATTTATTTTTGATCCGCGTCTTACTAACCGTCCGGGTTAGGCGCGAATGTACTAATTACGCGAATAATTTTAAGGATTAGTAAAGCTATATTTAGAGGAAGTGTACCCGCATTAGCGTGGAGGGCGAGTGGAAAACCACCCTCAGTATATCTTACCTATATTCGCACCTCGTCATTGGCAGTTTTGTCTACTGGCGAGAGTAGCCCGTTAGACCACGCAGCCACCAAAGCGGGTTGTTGGATATTTATAATTAATGTCTTGTATGGTGTAAATTTTACATCATGTCTTTCTATACTCTCTATAATCAATTATAATAAATCAAATTTGAATACTAAAATTAGACAGCTACATGAACCGCAAGTGCACCAATGATCTGCCGAAACATTTTATTCCAAAGCCAAGAATCTTTTCTGTTTATCCATTTAATTAGGGTGTTAGTGTGAGGCCTTTGTTTTTATATAGACCTTTTGATCAATGTTAATGAAATATCTACCAGCACTAAAACCCTAATAATATACACGTGTAGTTGGTGTGATAGTTTGCATTACTGGTTCTCAAATGAAAACACAGTTTTTTATTTAGTTTGAATCCATGCCGGGTTGACTAGGGATGGTTTTCCTATTGAACACAGCTCTCATACTGTACCCGTTGGAAGAGTAGTGAACACAACTCCCATACTGTACCCGTTGGAAGAGTAGTGAACACAGCTCCCATACAGTACCAGTTGGAAGAGTAGTGAACACAGCTCTCATACTGTACCCGTTGGAAGAGTAGTGAACACAGCTCTCATACTGTACCCGTTGGAAGAGTAGTGAACACAGCTCCCATACTGTACCCGTTGGAAGAGTAGTGAACACAGCTCCCATACTGTACCAGTTGGAAGAGTAGTGAACACAGCTCTCATACTGTACCAGTTGGAAGAGTAGTGAACACAGCTCCCATACTGTACCCGTTGGAAGAGTAGTGAACACAGCTCCCATACTGTACCAGTTGGAAGCGTAGTTAACACAGCTCCCATACTGTACCAGTTGGAAGAGTAGTGAATAGATTCCATAGTTTCCCATCTAAATGTGAAATGAATATGGATACCGTATTTCTGGGCAGTAAAAAGTTAGTCCCTCAGACAACTTGCGCACACGTCCAACTACTAAACTGACGTCCAACCTCCTGAGCTCAATTTGTTCCAATTGACCCTGATCTTTCATCAGAAGTCACGCTCCGCGCAAGTGTTCTCTGCGTTTATTAGAGGTCCCCCCTACATCATTCGTGGTTGACAAAAGATGGCAAGAAAAAAACAAAATTGTACCCTTATTCGTGTTGCAATGTCGATAATATTCTCCGTCATTTTCATGGAAAGGTAAATACGAACAGCAATCACTTAAAGATAACAATACTAATACATTTATTATAAATAGTGCTTCGTGCGAGTAAAGTCACCCCCTCCACCCGCCCGATCAAAGTTAGGCTTGTCGGTACGATATATATCGTACCCACGAAGCATTGGACAATCAGTAGGACGGAAATAGGTCTCCTGTAAACATTAGATGGAGGAATACATGGACGAAATTAACTGTTTAATTTCCTCAACAAATCCCTACAATTCCATCGTAATAATGACTCTCTTTAAGATTAAAATAGAAGATATTTACTAAAAATTCGTAAAAATTTGTGAAACAAAGTAATAAACACTGCTACAGAAACACTCCACCAAAGAGCATAACAATCAATTCCATATTTCTAACTATTCAATAAAATGTATTTGCTCATAGCTCAGAAACTAATGGTTTTATAAAAATACATTCCAGATTAAATAATTTCAATTTTAATAGCATTACAACTTTATAAGTTACTTCGCATATCAAATAGTTACGGAGATATGATCAAAATTGAAACTATCTGATTATTTATAATACCCTTCAAGTCATTTTCATGGAAAAATTAAATTGCCATTTTGTTTATAACGTTAAACAGTGTCTAGACCAGGGATGTGCAAACTTACTTACAGGAGGGCCAAATTATTTTAAAAAGTTTGGCGGGCCAAAGATTTGTATATATATATATATATATATTCAAATCTTAAATATAGATACACATGAAGATTGACAGTCATTGTAAATGCAATGTGAGTGTTTAACAATCATAAATACCTTAGTAGCCTGGCAGGCCTATGATTCCAAGTTCGTAAAGAAGATGTATGTGATGGGGTTTGAGATGATTCTCAAGAGAGAAGACAGATAGATGCTCATCAGCAAGTCGGTTTACATCATGTGTGATCAATTAAGAATACGAGCTATCAAATAACGCAGTCACCTTTGACTCGTTAAGGTTTTAGGGTGCTAAATGTAGCCTACAATGACAAGTGTTTCGTGTACGAATGCGCATATCATTATGGATTAAATAGCCAAGCTATTATACCTGTTAATTGCGGTTATAGCCGCATCTACATATTTTCTTTGTTAATTTTATAAGTAAACAAATAAAATTAAAAGTAATAAATAAATAAAAGAACCTGATATTAAAATGAGACTTTAACCTTAATTAAAATATATAATAGCGTCGCTATTTAATCCATCAAGATTACTAATTAATTTAATCAGTTGAAAAATGAGAGCTGGATACGGGAATCGAACCCGGGGCCTTTGGCTAAGCGCGCCAATGCTCTCTCTATCCAGGATTAGTCCCGTACTCAAGGTCATGCATGATCCTCTCCCGCAATCGACTGAATCCTGAACCTCCCCTGGGCACCGCTAATATAGTCGCCGCCGAGACAGAAACTAGGAAGGTCCGGGAGAGCACCTGGCCGCGGAAGTGTCCAGGCCAAGTCCAATTGATTTAGATTCAGACATTTACAATAGCGTTAACACATTTTACACTACATTATACAATCTTAATTACAAACATATATGGTAAAAGTCTTCTCAGGTGATACGCGTCCAATCCGCATGAGAGATAAACTTATATTTCCTGGCACGACGGACGGGAGCTTCCTCTTCGGCCGCGTGGAGTCTGGGTGGCTGCTGGACGATCGCTATATACATACTGGATCTGTAGGCGCGGCAGTATACCTATTATTAG
>CABFWO010001073.1:128767-141177 GCA_902155825.1 Timema genevievae | reverse complement strand
CCCCCCCCCCAACCAGGCGAATGCTAAGTCCCAGATATACGATGTACATAATATACTCGTATAAAATTGACACTAAAACGAACTACGTTTGAATGCGGCAATTAGAGCGACCATTTACAATCGCTACTCAACAACCTGCCCTCGTGAAGGCTAGAAAGTAGTCGCTCACATGAGAGTGCAGGACTTACCACCCCCTCCACGACATCGAATAGTTTTAATAAAAAATTTAGGATCCTTATCAAACTTTCACTAGCCTTTATTCATGAACCAAAGAATAGTATATATCACATTTCTTTACTATACAAGGGCCACCCCTTAACCCCCCCTCACCGTCCACCACCAAAAGTAATCTATATCCATTTTACATTATTTAAATCCCTGACCTTAGCTACCATAAAATAAAAGCTTCACATATACTACTCTAAAGGCATTTAATATTAATACATTTTCTTGGCCTCCATTGTTGGGGGGGCTGGTAATTCTGGGTACGACCTTGACTGTGTGTCTCTCTCTCTCTCCCCGTTAGCAAATGTCTAGGTGCGCCACTGCTATAGAGCTATACCCGGTTTGTGGAAGGAAGGGAAGAAAGTCCTTTATTGCCTATCAAAATTACTATATATTAGGATTTTGGTATGATGGACTTTCCTTCCTATCATAGACAGGGTAGAGCAGGGGTTCCCAAACTTTGTGACACCGCACCGCCCTTCACATGTCAGATTTTACCTGCAAATTCGATTTGGTGGCATTTAAAAAAAAAGTAATTTACATTACTAGCTTGTATTCTTTTAAAAGTAAAAACACAAAATCAGAACAAAATTACAGAACTGAATAAGAAGGCATTAGAGTCGACATGTGTTCTCTTGTATGATTTATTCCATTATTTAAAATATTTACAAGTACACGTATTGAAAATGTGCATATTACATTTCACTATTATAAGTTTTAGTTTGTCCTTATACTCGCCGCGACGCCCCGGACCAAGACCGGCGACGCCCATTTTGGGAACCCCTGAGGTAAAGAGCTACTACGTATCACCGCACCCACCACCGGTCTTGGTTGGAAGAACAGTTTAGAAAATGCAAACATATTTATTTGCGGCCAACATTGATAACATTTTACTATATTATTATTGTTATTTTTTAGGTATCGAAAATAGCCATAAAAATGACAGCTGCAGATGACATAACTTGATGTATGTATATATTAAAATTGTCTCAGTAACTAACATCGTTTGTTCTTCCTACCAAATCATACTATAGACTGACAGCCAGGTGACCCTGTGTTCAATGACACCGCCTTGAACGAGATACCAAAACATGACATAAGCGCTACCCGACCGAGCTAGAGTCGAACGGCCTCCAGTTAGTTACTTGTTTTTAACTTTCCCTCTATTCATGAACATCTATTTTATACACACTTCTTTTTTCTCTTGAAAGGTTGCGGCCTTACCTTGACTGATTACTAAGCTATAGTCCTATCGTAAAAAGCTACACCATTGTGGAGTCAAACAAGTTGTTTTCGACCTGTCAAGTGTTGAGGGGACATTAAAAAAACTTTTAAATGATGGTTACTGTTTTTCATTAGCATACATATTAAACTATATTATAAACAAGGTCCTCGAAAAAAGTTTTCAGTATTCCATCTCTTCTGAAATATGACCGATTTACGCGATTATTTTGGTAAACGGTAAACACAGCAAGTTTTCTTCTGTAAAGCGACATTAACTTGACTTTGTTCAATTATATAAATTATATTTTATATATATTATGAAATCCCGGACACCTTTATCGATGTGGCTATATGTGTTAATATATATGTATATATTATTTGAAGATTGTCAAATTTTTACGTTTCATGTGAATAGAACCCCAAAAAAGTGGATTATACCATTCTGTTTGTCCCCATGTTTTTCTGTTCCTGGACACAGATCCAAAACGGTTTAATAAATTTTGTTCAAACTTGATATTTAGGTATTATAGGGCTACAGCACAATTCTGTTTTTTACCCTCAACCTTCAAATGAGGGTAGTTTACTGAATGTATTTTTGTCCAGGATTTGTTTGGCATGACAAATAGCACTATTTAATTGGTTTTTGGGCAAAAATTCGTTAAAGAGTAGTTTAATGATTAGAGATTTTTAAAAAACGGGAAATATTTTACAAATGACCGTAACGATTTGGTTCCAAATGGGTATCTTAGGAGTGTTTGACATGACAAAAAACCCAGTATTTGATCAAGGATATTTTAGGGAGTGATTGTTGAAAATTTTAATTATTTTGAAAATTGGTATAATGATTTTGCTTAAAATGTATATCTGAGGAGTGTTTTACATGAACATGGCATAAAGATGTAGACTTGTTTAAGGGGGAAATTTGACTATGATTAGTTTAGTGATGAATTTATATATATATATATATATATATATNTTTTTTTTTTTTTCAAAAAATGGCTTTAGCCATTTGGTTTAAAATTGGTATCGGGAAACATTTTACATATCAATGTATCTTTATTTAATAAATAAATTGAAGGGTAGTTTACTTAAAACAAATTATAGAAACTATTAATATTTTGGAAAGTGACCTTGAAGAGTGAATTCAAACAAATTTTAGGGTAGTTTCCAAATAACTTATTTTTAAAAGTTTGAATTTTGTCAACTATATTTGAACAATGTGGTTTTAAATCTATATATATATATATAAAGAGTGATTATTGTGATTAACAAGATGATATGTTTGTTTTTATGAGTAAAACTTATTTAAGGGTAGTTTACTAAAAAAGATTTTTTTTCCTTCGAAGTTATAACACACAATATGAGAAAGTATATGAGATTGTGTCGTACCATCTATTTTAAGACTAGTATGGATTTGCAATAATTGCGCTTTTAATAATCGATTTGTAGCTAAAACAAAAGTAAAAGTTTAGAAATGGGATTTCTTTGTGACGAGTTAGGGATATTTTGAAAACTGTGTCTATTGTGTGTGTAGATACATATATATATATAGTTTATTAGTGCACTTACTCAGATCCGCCGAGCAAAGCGTGGTCCAGCCAACCTCCACAGCAATCATCGCGAATGGTATCGTGTAATTTGTGTGATTTATCAACCAAGGTATGAACGGTTTTAATACACAAAGATATATTTTTATATAATCATTTGGCAAGCAATATGACTTATTACAGGTTGTGCCATTTTTAGCCACTATAAAAATATATATATTTACAGTTACTAGCATATTAAGAGAGTATCTATCTTGTAACTTTTAGAACCTTCTGATGACGTTAAGCGGATCAGAAATGATCTTTAAAAAAAATCCTTAAAAAATAATATATTTACTGCCACCCCCCTTTTTCCACCTCTGTCTAACTTGAACAAGGAAAAATATCAACTTGAAATCCAAGGAGATATTCAACTTGAAAGCCAAAGAGGAATTTCCCCAAAGAGAAATATTAAGACTGTAGTAACAATAAGAATATGATATAATTAGGAAAAACATAGAAGCTAGGTCTACTGTTCACAAAGCTGTTTGTAGTTTTTTTAGCACCGAGCCTTACTACCGGGTTGTACGCTTATCTATTAACTACGCCAATGGTTTTAGGGATGATGATGGTTATATTTATAGGAATACACGCATTTGCGTGGAGGGAGCGTGGAAAACCATTTTGGAAAAACAACCTTTAGTACACATGACAGATTCCAGCCTCGATCTCCCCATCATCAGCAGTCTAGTCTAATGCAAAAGTAGTGCCTTAGACCATGCGGCCATCGAAGCTGGTATATTTGTCAAGAATAATACTTCTATTTTGAGAAAAAAAAATATTGTGACTAATTTTTATCTCGCTTTTCGCGTGGAAAACACAGCTCTGAAACCAATCGTAACCTCTAGAGATTAGGGCGGAGTGTAATAAATAGACCATGGTAGGGTCGCGCACCACGAATAGGACACCCTATCCTGGCGCCATTCAGACTGCTACATGTAATCCAGTGAAGCTGTGATGTGTACTCCCCTACAAACAATGGCGAGGGGAACCAGTGGCGGTTGCACGAGAATATTAGGAGGGGACTCGAACCCTGCCGCAATCGATAGCGCGCTTGCTTCCGTGAACCCCTCTCTACACAACGGTAGGAAGGAGAGTGACTTAAACAGAACGTACTAAAAACTAGATCATTTATTTTTCTAAGCTTATAATGTTTGTATTTTCCTTTAGGCTCTACCTGGCGTGTTTTTATTGTAACTAACCCTAATTTACAACATTTTAATAGAGCAAATACGTCAATGGCAGTCTGTATGGCAGGAAATTATGTTAGTAATTCTCGAATTTTACAAGATATATTAAATGGTATATAGCATGAAAAAATTAAACTCTAAATTTCTGAGTAGTGTGTACCTGAAGTAGCTGTGTGTTTTTTGTTAATGAAATGAAGAGATTCCAATGAAAACAATTATAATACCAGACTTATAAAATGTTTATAGCACAAGAATACTCTAATATTTTAATGTAAAATTAAATTTAAATGTTTAAAAGAATATAGCTTATCTAAGGATCAAATCAAGATGACTGAATTTCGATAAAGTTCTGTAAAAATATTTTTAACATAAATGTTTGTAATTAGGTATTAAATATGACACTATTTTGATTTCTTATGAATAATAAAATCAATAAAATTGAGGAATCTTGTATTTCATGTTTAAGTTTCATAGTTTGGTTACTAAACGGCTATAAGGGTAAGAGATGAGGCAGGGAGTTTAGAGGAAAAGTACCTGCATTAGCCTGTAGAGAAGGGAAACCCACAGTGATAAAATTCTATATGGAAGACTACCCTCAAAGCACCTAGCAAAGATTCGAATCTTGACTTCCTTAATTCTCACCTGCAAACCAAACTATTGCAAGCCTGATGCCTTGCACCACCTGACCACCTGACCACCTGTGCGACTATGTTTTATAATAAAATCAACTCTGTTTACCGGCCAGCGATTTCAGGAACATTATTCGGGGTATTTTTTTTTAAAAGTAAAGTTTGTGAAAGCTTATTTTGATGTGAACGACTCAATCATCAAAGTACTTGAAAAATTAACAGTAGCCATTAAAACGTTGTGTTTTGCAGTGTTGTAGAAAAACAAGCAAGCCTACGTCTAACTTCATCGCAAATAATACCTGTCCTACTTTTCCGACAGCCCACACAAGACTTTCAAGCCGCCATTGGTCACCATGTCATTGAGCTGTGAGCAAATTGCCAAACTGAGTGTAAATAATGGGTTGATTGAACACAAAGTCAAAATGAGAAAAGGAAAAACATAATAAAAATTATTTCTTTGGCCTTCAAAGAAACAACTCACATTGTAACGTATAAAAGAGTTAGCCTGATATTTTAATGTTCGTTCGCCACAATTAGTATGATAATTTTACATAATTATTGACTTAAGTTCAAGGTTGCTATTCTGTATTATGGTAATCAAAAGGGAATGATGTATTATTTTATAAATTAAAAGTTCTGGTCTTTTATAGTTTTTTTATTTTAACTAATAAGCAGTTTTTTGCTAGATATTTCACACGTTGTAAATATTAGTTTAAAAACCCGACTATTGTATTAAGTATATGTTAATTCCCGGCACGTGAAATTTGTCATAGACCCGACCCATACGGTTCCTCGTCAGTATTGCAAGTGAAGAGATGCGCACTTTGAAATAGGTATATCTAGTGACATCTCCTCGAAACTTCCAAAAAAAAAAAAGAAAGGTGTGGTCATCCAGGTGCGTCTCTAACTACAAAACTGAGTTCGCTTTTCAAACAGAGACGCAGCAAGATTTCACCATACCTTGCAACTTAACACAAATAAATCTTACTACCCGCTCATATTTATAATATCGTAATTTTGAATTTAGATGTGAATAACAAATTATTTAGATGCATAATTCCATATCATTACAACATTTGGGTTGGGGTTTTATCGGCCGTGATTATTCAAATGAAGGGTAAAAGGGAAAAAGGCGGGGGAAAGTCCAATTTTAACTCAAAATGAGTTAGTGTTTCCATTTGTTAGACAATCGTGAGGTCTTTATAATACACTTTAAGGTGCGTTGCCCAAGAAGCTAGTTACCTGTGTCTGTGGCTAGAGCCGCAGCGACATTGTATATTTGCTACTGACTGTCTTCCAATTTTTTTTTTTTTAAGTTTGGAATTAAAAATATAATATAACCTACACGTCTTAATGCATCACACAATATTCTTCATCATTATGCATATTTTAACTAGGGGCGTAAAATTATTAAGCCCAAAATTGGTGAATTAAGAAAATACATGAACAAAAAATAAAATAAAACTAGTTTCGGTGGTCGCATGGTTTAAGGCACTATTCTCGCAAGAGACTAGGGTGCCTATAAATGGGAGATCGTGGTTCGATCCCAGCCGGGCGTACTGAGGTTTTTTTTTTGTTGATAAAATGGTTTTCCACTCTTCACAAATGCGGGTACACTTTCTTTAATTCAACCGTCTTCATCCTTAGCCCCTTATCGTAATTACTCCATAAGCGTATAATCCGAATGAGTAGTAAGACGCGGTGTTTTATATACATAAACTAAAATCCATAAGGAACAGTAAATAGTTTAGTAAATTATTTTCTGAAGTTGGATTTCCATATATTTTTTAAGTTTCGAAGTAAAACTATCAACTTTAATAATACTGTACTATAATTTAATAATAATTATAACTGTAATAAAGAGTATGAAAAAATGTTCACAATATACGCTTGGCATGGTGACTTAATTATTAATAACACATTATATACATAATTTATATTATATTCCCTTCCTTCACCTCTGACAAGATGTGTATTAATCACAACTTGTGAATGTGAGGAATGCCAGGCCTCCACCGTGGTTCGGATTCCACGTTAAACTGTAGGTCCTCCATTTCATCTCACAATCACCCTACCATTACACATTAGCGTAAGTGCGTATAACCCGAACGGGTAGTAAGACGCGGTGCTAATAATAATAATAATATATTATATTACTGAAAATATAAAAACACATATAATGTGTGTGTGTTTTCATTGTCAAGTGTTTTGGGATACCAAAGGGATGTTCGAGTCGTTGACTCTAAGCCGGACGGTGTCTAAAATATTAAACAGGGGGAGAAGAAACTCTGTACAAACTTTAATGGGAGATAGGAGACACTTAGAGCCAGTTTCATAGTAAAACTTAGCACGCCTAAAGTGCGAGTCGATACTAAATACAGGACGACACCTACCTAGACCAAAATGGAATGGGCCAGTTTCGCATATGAAACTGGCCCATTCCATTCAATTTCAGGTAGGTGACGTCTTGTATTTAGTATAGCGCCGCACTTGAGGCGTACTAAGTTTGACTATGAAACTGGCCCTTAAGGTTGGGTGTTAGTGAGCGCGAATTTAGTGCGCTAATTTTGCAGTTTTTATAGCATAAACATTTTTTGAACAAAATAAATCAAATTTTTCTTCTATAGAAACATAGAATTTAGTTTTATGAACGTGCTAATTTCAACAGTTTTTGAACATCTGGCATGAGCATGGTAGCATTTGGTGACAAACTTTTTAAATTAAGAGAAAAAGTTGTCATTAAATTCCAGGACCCCCTTGTCAGATATTCAAGGACTGTTGAGATTATCATGTGCAGAAAACTAAACTATATGTTTCTATAGAAGAAATATTTGATTTATTTTGGCCAAAAATGTTTATGCTGTAAAAACTTCAAAAATACTTCCCTAAACTCACGCTCACTAGCACCCCATCTTAAACCTTTTTCGTTAGTGAATGCATGTTGGCAGACGTCGTCATCCTTTGGCGCTAGAGGGCGGCTATCAGGCAGCACGTCAAATGGCTACTTTTCACCGTCGTCATTCGTAACACTCACTCCTTACGTATAGCATGAAGCATTTCACGGATTCTGAGATGGGTGACATGCATCTAGGGTAAGGGGCTGCCAATCGGAAGAGCTGTTGTAAGATTGCGCTGTGAACGGTATCCTAACGAACGTGGGTCGAGCCATCAAACAATTGCACCGGCAACTGTGTGAAACTGGGAACATTTCACGTAAACTGCTGTTAATAAAAACGTACATTCACGATTTCTGCCTTTCATGTATGTACCAACAGTGCCCTTTAACACCTAAGGGTGACTTCTACGTACAAGGTTTGCTTTAGTGTTCCTTATAACCCATTAAAGCTTGTACAGTGAGTTTCAAATCACCCTGTATTGGGTTGTTTTGGTACCCAATTATAACAACTTAAGGGTTGGGTACAGTATCGGGAGGGCTTTACTAGGCCAGTTATTTGCTCGCGTAGATGGTCGCTAAATTAAAAATGGGACAAACATTTGAAAGTGAAATGTATTTTAATTTTTTTTATTTAGCACCGCGTCTTATTACCGTTTGGGTTATCCGCTTAGGTACTAGTTACGCTAAGGACTTAAGAATTGGGAAGGTGGAATTTAGAGGACTTTAACCCGCATTTGCGTGGAGGGAGAGTGGAAAACCATTTAGAAACCACCGCCCCAGTTCACCCAACCAAAATTCAAACTTTGATGGCCCCGCCCTCGGCAGTCTTGCCCAAAACGAAACTAGCGCGTTAGCTAACTAAGCTACAGAGGCGGGTTGTGTATTTTAATTGTTTCGCCGAGTCGTTATCGCGGACAAATTTTAGATGCGCTCGTAGCTAGCCAAGCCAGCCGCCTGCTCTTTGAATGAATGTGTCACAAGTAGGATATAGCCCCAAGCTGTTAATAATTCGCGAGTTATTTCAGTGGCGCAGAAAATAGCAACGGGCATCCAGGAAGTAAGATATCGCTGCAGGACCACGACTTCCGGTTGCAGCGGCGTGCGCACACTCTTGCAACACCCACCGACACTTCCTGTCGAAAACTTTCAGACAAAATTAGTGGATTAATAATAAATGATTTATTATTTTTATTCCCTTCTTATTTTATATACGTTTAAGTTTTTCTTCGATGACGACGACGTGTTTCGGTGATTTTTTACCATCTTCAAGTATGATTTGTATTTAATATGATTGATTTTACTTCTTACTACTGAAAAGTTTGTGACATTCTACGGTTTTTTATGAAATAATTTTTATTTTAATTATGAGATCACTAAAAATTATTCAATCAAAAACCGTAAAATTTTACAAACTTTTCAAAAGTATGAAGTAAAATCAATCATCTTTAATCCAAATCAGACTTGAAGGGAATAAACATAATAAACAAGAAAATTAGTAAAGATAATTTAAGGAGCTCTTGAAGAATTCGTCATGCAAATAAAAATATATTTCCCTCTTCCACTTCCTCGAAATTCAACCTTCCTCGTCCCTAACACATTAATTAGTAGTTAATTAATATGCACACAACCTAAAAGGTTATTAATACGCGGCGTTAAAAAAATCATTAAAAAGAGAAAATGAACCAACATGCACAAAAAGGGAGTAATGAACATCACTTTGGAAGAGAACTAATCTCGATGCGACCGTATCGGGATTAGACCTCTCAAGTCATGCACACTAGCCGTGCGACTAACTGCCGGAGAGGATTTTCATGAGTCTTGACGTCTCACGTCATGTAGAGAGAGCTGCCTGTAAGATTCAGAAGTAGTGTTTAACATCAACATACAATAGAGTAACATCTTCTCATGTCCGCAACCGCTGAACCGAGACGCACATGATGTAATCCTTTTAGAGAGACAAGGGTAACTCCAGTTCAAGGCAACATGGACTTGAGGTCAGATCATTAATATCCGCCAAATGAATGAAGACTTTTATTAGATAGTCTTTGAACCGACGCCGACGGCTTCATCTAACAAATATGGGGCTTGTCCGAATAGAGTTGTGTGTTTTATAGAGTTACAAGTGTCTATTAATTAGCAAGCACTTGCGACTACACACCATATTTCGTAGGAAGGGACTTTTAGAAAATGCAAACCAATTTTGTGTGGTCAAAATAAAAAATAAAAACTATTTTAGCGGTATTAATAATCTTATGTATAATTTGATAAGCCCGTTTCCGGTTATAAAATTACGAAAAAATGGCCGAACAGATTTTGACAAACGACCTCTCATTTTAAAGGATAGGGGTTAAGGATGTCGGGAAAAATAGTTTTCAACGAAAATCTGATTCTCCCGGGAATTTTCGGCTTTTCATTATTTGTTTACATCACTAAGGAAACCCTGATTTGTGCACGAGTGCATGTATGTAAATATATATATATATACATAGATTATTGCATTAAAATGTAATTTTATTTACATATATACATGTAAATAAAATTACATTTTAATGCAATAATCTGTAACCATCAATGCAACGATCCACTAATATTTATTTAAAGTGAAAGCTTAAGATCACATTACTCGATGCATGAAAACGTCAAGATAGATCGATTAACTTTTCTAGATCTCAGATATGAAGGACCCTTCTTATGAAAATTAGGCCGAGTTAACAACTTTAACTAAAGTCGAGTCACCAAAAGAAGAACCATTTAAGAGCCAATAAAAATGAATGCAGGGTAACCAACACTGACAAAAGGTCATCTTAAAGCCATAAACTTGAACACACAATTTTATTGTGAGTTAAACATTTTTTAACTGTAGGCTAATATTTCACCTTTAGAAAGCGATGGCGATATTAGCCTGGCGAGCACGCTCATTGTAACAGGGTAGTCTAAATTGTTTTCCTCTCTCTCTCTCTCTACGCATATGCGGGTACATTTATCCTCGATTATACCTTCCTCATCCTTGCCCCATCATCCTATTTAAATGCGCATAGCCCAGACGGGTGTAAGTGTCAAGGAAGTGAAAGGGCTTTCTAGTTATTTATGAAGGCTTTCCGTTTCAAAGAACACCCCGGGGGTCACCTCGTTTTATCAGCTTTTGCTGATTGTGGGGTACACATGTGAGTCAGCTTCTCCCAGTGATGGCGGAACCTTATTTGTTTAAAATAGGAGGTAGGGAGGGGGGATTATTTTAAAATCACCGCCACGTCTTATTAACTGTTCAGGTTTAAGCATATATGATAATTACTTTAATGGATTAGAGAATAAATATGTTATAGGTAATATACTCGTATTTGCGTGGAAGGAGAGTGGGAAACAATTTAGGGAAAAACACCCTTAATAGGCCCCGACTGGGATTTAGATATCGATCTCCCAGTCATCAGCAGGCTAGTCTAACACGAGAGTGATGCCTTAGACCAATGTGCCGAGGGAGTTTGGGAGAAATTTGAAATAAAAAAAGTTGAGGTATAAAAATAAATATTTTTAAATCCATTGTTATTGGTAAAAATTATCATTAAAAATAGCAAAATGATTAGAATATTAGGTAGTGAGCTTTTAAGCACAAATGTAATACTAGTTTATAGTGAAAAAAAAAGCGCTCCTTAAAAAAAGTGATGGTGTGCTTTGACAATCTTAGCGCCTTGTTCAGTGTGCGGTGAGTTGAAAAAGCTTGCAAATCGCCGTCTTAGAACGTTCGGCCAATGAAGCTAAATTTATTTTTCTATTACTTATTTTATTTTTAAAAACCAAATGTTGAAATGTAATTTGTTTTAGAGCTCCTCTATTTCTTATTGTAATTTAGTCCAATTTTGTTTATACAAGGGACAAATTTAAAATGTACCCATTAAATTAATATTTAAAAATAAACCTATTCTGTTTATAATATTTACTAGTATTCGGATTCGTGGGTTAAATTCATTTCTATTTTTAAAAAAATACACATTTTACCTTTACGAAAGGGTCTTTCCAACATGGATAGCGCAGACTGTAGAGAACAAGCGAATATTTAGTGATTAGTACGACCTTTCAAGCCATTCTTCTGCAGACAGTTTTAATCTCAGCGATAGGAGTAAAGAGTTATGTAATTTATTTAGCTAAAACAAGCGACCTTCAACATCATATCAGGTGACAAAACATTAGGGAGAACACACAGGACTTTGACTTGAAGGCGAACTATTGTCACACACACACCGCTACTTGTACACTCTTTTAGTCACCAAAAGTAAACTTTCGAGTGTTGCCTTATTTGTCAACATGAATATCAGACGCTCTAGCGGAGATTGACAGTGCCGGTGGCAGCGTAACTGAGGAGGACAAGAGGGACATCCACCCTCCCCCCTTTGAATAAATCTGCCGTCACTAGATTTGACTCCCAGGCGATATTATCTACTAAGAAAATGAGAGATGGCCTTACATCAAACTCTAAATAGCTTTTAAAGGTTTCTAATTAAAAATAAATTAGTGTGAGGACCACTCTAAATAGCTTTTAGGAAACTTCAAATTTCAAAATATTTCTAAATAGTTCATTCAAAACATTTCCGGGCAAAGAACTCCAAATTGAAGCTTTGCGCACTGGGGGAGCAACGGGGCCCTGTGAGAAAGAGGGAAAGGGGGA
>CABFWO010001073.1:106754-119964 GCA_902155825.1 Timema genevievae | reverse complement strand
GGGCCGGTTTATTTTCTACTCAAAAAGCGAACAATGAAATAAGACGACCTTCTCAGAAACCTAAAAGAAAAGGACGTACAGAAGGGAGAAGAAAAAAAAACACAACAAAGATCAGCTGGCCAGCTTCCAAATACGTGTATCTACTGCGATCAAGGGGGGGGAAAAATGAGGGAGAGAGGGAGAATAAAATTTTTAGGACTTAAAAAACCACTTGAAAAATTATTACAGTAATAGGAACTCTCGGCGATGAATCCAAAAATAAAACTCCACTTGGCACACGTGTCTGGAACTGGGAATAAGGACGGTGGCGCAGCTTCGTGGTTTAAATATAAACAACGTAACCGCGGCAATCCAGTGGACATCCACTTGACGAAAGATTATTTAAGTATTAGTACACGCGCCGACTATAACGCGGCGGCGCTTAACCCGGAGATGCGCCATTTAACCGGGGCATAATCAAAATAATTTTGAATAACACGCATATTTTTTTTTTTTTTTTAGTACTAGAGATAACTTATCCAGCTGCTCTACGTACAATACACCGATGCCGGTCTCACAGATACTAAACCGCTACAATAAAACAGCGGGCAGCTGTTTGTAGTGTCAGACAACGCTGAGACTGAATAGCCTAGCGAAGTCAGTCAGCTGCTTGCTCGGAGTCGCGCGCCACGTTGCCAAAGCGACACGAGAGCAACACTGTATCGTCGCGAGTACTAAGGGAATGATAGCAGAAGGGATGAATGAGGTAGCTTGACTACGAGGGGGTGGTGGAGGGGTTAGTTAGTCACCCTATTTCTGGAAGTCGCGTGCAGACATGTGTCGTGAAGAAATGGACAAACGCCGAAAAGAATCTAGCAGGGTGGATATAGTAAGACAATAGATCGGTAACAATCAGCCCTATCGGCGATGTTATCATCCATTACACATGGGGGACAAGGTTTGCTGGGTGAATTTTAAGATAAGAATGGGGGGGAAATACACAGTGAAAATAATTATCGGTGTAGCAGGTCAGAAAAGAGCCACGGACATCCGAGTCAAGAAACGGGCGTTCTAAAGACCCGCCTAACTTGTTTGTATCGGTTTATTTCATTACGGCCGGCTACGGTGGCTGAATGGTCTTGGTCATCTAAGGAGTCACTCTCTCAATAGGCTGGACTGCTAATTAGGGGAGATTGAGGTTCGAATCTCTGTCGGGTGTACTGAGTGTTCTAAATGGTTTTTCACTCTACCTTCTTTACATTGGCTATCTAGCTCTAAAAGAACATTTTTTTTTAAATTTAGTACCGCGTCTTACTACCTGTTCAAGAAAAAGCATATGTATACTCCATTCACGGTAGGAATTACTCTCTGAAAGGTCTTTTTTTCTACCAAAATCCCACTATATAATAGCTTTCTGGTAGGAAAAAGGGCCTTTCAGAAAACAATTCCTTCGCTGAACAGACTTTACTAATTACTCTAACGAGTTAGGGATGAGGAAGGTTGAACTTAAAGGGAGCTTACCCTTCAAATTTCTTTTACTTGCCACAATCGACATGAGAACGAAGATTTTACTTTCCCTCCGAAGAAAGCTGTACTACGGATTTTTATCAATAAAAAAATTGTGTTGACACTGGTTGGGTTTGAACCCACGAGCATCGACTCCTGAGGCGAGCGCTTTACCTCAAGACCATCTAGGTGGACTATTTCTTATTAATTTTGGCCACCAAAATTTTTTTCTTCTAAAAAGGCTTTTCTATAAAAATTGGACTGAATGTAGGCCTACTGTTTATATTATAAATCCTAAATGACAGACAACCATGGTAAAACCGTTGAATGTATATACTTTCAACGGTAAAACTACAAAATAAAAGAAAGAAAATTTTAAAAAAGATCGCGAGAAAAAAATGAGTTGTTTATACTGCCCAACAAGATTACCGTAGAGCGTGTTGATTGTGTCATCTTGGTATATCCGGACACCGTTATTCTTTAACTATAAAAAAACCCGTGGGTACAACATTAACCTCTTTACCCAAGTGTTTTACCATCACGACGCGACGACACGAGGAACTAGACTACAGCTGGCTTTTGTCAAACATGGTAGCTATTTTAAGACACGATCACATCAAAACGTTTACAGCTACAAAATATTTTAAACACTGTGCTTGGTAAGACCAAAAGTGTAAACCCATTTTTGTTGTTGTTATAGTTATGCAAACCATATTTTGTTGCCAAACTATTTCCATGTATGGTTTCCAACTTGACAAGAAAGGGGATTTTTTTATCTGATTGACAAGAAAGGGATTTTTTTTCATATATATATATATATATATGAAGAGAAACAAAATTCAATCAACTCCAAATTTTACTAAACTAGTTTTTAACTGAAGAGAAATTAACAGTTTTTGTGTACCGATTGGGGGGAAAACAAAACAAAAACTATATCGTTGGAATGAGTGGTCGTACATTATAAGTCGAAAATTTTTGACTTAAGAAAACACATATATTAGTAAAAATAAAGGGGAAAAAAAAATAGAACTAAAAATTTTGGTTTAACCCGTTTCGGTGGTCACGTGGTCCAACGGGCTATTTTCGCAGTAAAATAGACTGCCGATTACGGGGAGATAGAGGTTCGAATCTCGGTTAGGTGTACTGAAGGGGGTTTTCCAAAATGGTTTTCCACTCTCCCTTCAAGCAAATGCGGGTACACTTCCTCTAAATATAGCTTTACTAATCCCTAAAACCATTAGCGTATGACCCGAACGGGTAGTAAGACGCACTGCTAAAAAAAGTTTCAATTTGGTTTAGGATAGGGATATCACTAATGAGTTTCAGTAGGATTCTATTCTGATAGTAAACGAAGGGAAGAGAAAATGATTGGGTTCAATTCGTTTCGACGTGCGTAGAACGTTTGCGTGCATACAATTGCGCGAAGCAAAGGTTTTTTTTGACATCAATATTAAGTTCAATCAAATCAAAATTGTATAAATAATTGTATATTTCAGTTTACTCTTTCAAAAAATATAAATTTGTGTGTGGGTTGGTTGCAAGAGAAATGTGAACATTTGAACTCATTTTTATCGAAGAACATCGGTCAGAATAGAGCACATCCATTGGATGAGAAAGAAATGCCTGCTGAAGACTGCACTCTTTGAAGGACTGCTAAATGAGAAGAGAAGAAGAGAGGAAGAGGAATAAGTAAATACCAGATGCTGGATTCAATCAAGGTTGGAGGGAGATAAGAAAACACAGGGAGACTGTAGGAGGATCATAACTGGACCTACCAAGAGGCAGAACTACACCTGATGATGATGATGATGATAAAAATTACTTCAGCCTAAGATTTAAGAATTAATAGCCAGAGCTATTATTTATGCTTATTAGTGGGAATTACTCCATCTAGATATCATATTCTGAAAATTGAAAAATGATAGCTCAGTGGTTATAGCATTGGCGTACTAAGCCAGAGGTCCCGGGTTCGATTCCCGTGTCCAGGTGTAATTTTTCAATTTTCAGAATATGATATCTAGATGGAGTAATTCCCACTAATAAGCATACATAATAGCTCTGGCTATTAATTCTTAAATCTTAGGCTGAAGTAATTTTTATCATCATCATCATCATCAGGTGTAGTTCTGCCTCTTGGTAGGTCNGTCCATCATAGACTCTGCCTTAAAATATGAGTGAAGAATGACCCTGGGCACGGGACGAATCCTGGATAGCTCAGTGGTTAGAGCATTGGCGTATTAAACCAGAGGTCCCGGGTTCGATTCCCGTGTCCAGGTGTCATTTTTCAATTTTCAGACTAAGATTTAAGGCCTGACACAACTAACACCATTGTTGCAAATAAAAGGTTTCAAATATTTGGTAAAAAAAATATGGGGTTTTTCTTATTGTTTTATCTAGGGGGCCTGCTCTTTTCTTTTTGTAATATTGAGGTACTAAGGTGGAATTATTTTTACTTAAGGTGGGGATGCAGGGAACAAGAGAAAAGACCAGTGTTTTTGCAGGTTTTTAAAGCATAACCTTTTTTTGGCCAAAATCAGTAAAGTATTGCTCCAGTAGAAACATAGAAATTCATTTCATTCACATGGTGAATGCTGATAACATTTTTTGAATATCTGTCATGAGTATAGAGGCATTAGATGATAACTTTTTAAATTAATAGAAAAGTTGTCATTTAATTCCAGGACAACCTTGACAGATATTCAAGAAATTTATCCAATAACTAAATATTGGGGTTTCAAAGTTGGTAATGGCAAGAAATAAAAATATATATGTAACTGAATTAATTCACTGCATTGTTGGATTCCAACCCTCATCTAATCTGCTTACCAAAAATAACCAATACCAAAGGTTTACCGCTTCGGTGGCCACATGGTCTTAAGACGTCCCTCTTGCAATAGGCTGGACTGCCGATGACGGGGAGAGCGGGGTTCGAATCCTGGTCAGGTGTACTGAGGGTGGATTTTCCTACATGATTTTCCAATCTTCCTAATCACAAATGCGTGTATAATTATTCAAAATTCAACCTTCCTCATACCTAACCTACATATGCGTACGGGTAAAGGTTTTGTAAAATTTTCCAACAAACCTCCTCCCCACCCCAGAGACATTATCTTTGTATGGCCGAGCCCTTTGCAGCGCACCGTATGTGGGTGTTGTCACTAGAAGGGACACGATGGTACAACGACCGACCAAGCGTGTTGAAACAACATTGGGTGGCCGCCACCAGGAGGTTGACGTCATTCACCGTAGTCCTTTGCCCTTCTCGCTATTCACATTCATACGAGACGTCCAACTCCATAGCTCAGCTGATAGAGGGTCTACCTTGTGTGCCCCAGTGTGAGAGTTTACCCCTTGACCTATGTAAAATGTACCAGCCCCACGTCACTGTACTGTGTCCATTCCAATTTATGTTAACATTTCACAAGCCTGGAATCGACTAAGGGAGATATTCGGACGTCTGCCAAACCCCCAATCGGCCTGAACTGCTTGCTAATCCTATACTGGGAGATTGGTTGTCTCCCGAGACTAGACTATAAATACGACCCCTATGCACACTTTGTTTACCCTGAAAGATAGCTAGATATCTTACCTTGACGGATTACACTATGACCCTATCTTATAAGCTATACCATAGTGGAGTAATGCAAGGTAAGCTTGCCATCTTAATGGGTCACCGAAGGTTACAATACATGTTTTAATTTCTTTCACACAAAAAGAAAACAATTTGTGATATTTTTTGGATTCAAAATTGTGACACGCACACAAATAAGCAGCCCCTCTAACCCAAACCACTACGCCACCCACACACCAAAAAAAAACCCCAACAACAACTGTTCTAATATGGGATGGAAAAAATCCTCTTTGCACTAGGTTTGGATTCAAACTATTGTTTCCAAATATTTGGCTACCATATGTTACTATAAAAACATTTTGCTATTTATTGCCATAATTTAATTTTAGGATATGTGTATGACCTGAACGGGTAGTAAGACGCGGTGATAAAAAAATGTTTAGGAGACACACAAAAATGTCACCCATTTAAATAATTTGGTATATTTAGTGAAACAGAAAAAAACTCAATATCAGAGTGATACATTTTTGACCCGTACCGGGAATCAACCAGGACCTGTAGCTCAGTAGGCAGATTTTCTACTTCTTGGGCTCAGGTATTTGTTTTAGTTAGATGTGTCTAACCACTCCCTACCCAGTTAGACTAAGGGATTAACTAATCATCAGGAGCGCACATTTAAAAGGAATCTTTGATAATTCGCCTAGAGAGAGAGTTGAAATCCAATAATAGAAAATAAACATTCCCAATAAATTCAGTCTGGATTGAGGCCCGTTCTAAGACTTTTACCCAAGTTTAAAAGATTACCTTTGAGGAGGAACGAACCCAGCATCAGTGCGAGCGTATCAGAACAGCCATTGACTGTGATATAACATAGACAGTGGAGCAGCTACAAGTGGGTTATCTTTTTTTAAATTTCAGATATTTATTTTTTAATTCATCAAAGTTTGATTTCCTCGACTTTTGTCACTAAATTAAAAAAACAGAGTTTTAGAATACGAAAAAAATATGTAAAAAATAATAATTTAATAAGTAAAATTTCCAGTTGCAGTTTTTAAACCAAAATATTTTTTTTAGTTTAAAATCAATCAAATAATTATCCAGTATAAACATAAAGTTTAATTTCCTTCACACGGTAACCCCAACAGTTGAATATTTGTCAAGAATGTCCTAGAATTTGATGACAACTTTTTCTCTTCATTAAAAAAGTTTTTCATCATACTAAAATTCTAGTAAAAAAAATTCAAAACTGTTGAAATTATTGTTTGCATAAAATTTAATTTAAGGTATCTACCGGAGAAATATTTTATTTATTTTGGATAAAAAAAGTTTTGCTATAAAAACTGAATAAAATACTACCCTTAACTCACGATCTCTTTCATCAAATTTTTAGGGCATTTAAGCAAGTTATGAATAATGTTTAACATCTTATTGTCTTGTTAGAAAAGTTACTGTATTCTCTAGACTAACAAGCCTTTACATGCTTCGGTGGCAGCATGGTGTAAGGCGTCATTCTCGTCAATCCCGGTCGGCTGTAATGAGGGTAGTTTATTTCCTAAATGGTGTTTCCACCCTCCCGCCACCCAAATGCGGATATACGTCCTTTAAATTCAACCCTCCTCGTCCCTGACACATTAATGTAGTTAGTAAAATTGACGTACGACCCGAATGTGTAGTAAGACGCGGTGATAAAAAAAATGTACACCCTTAACTTGGGTCGGTCCGAGTTTCAGTGGAGTAGTATCTTCCGCTTGGTGAGGTATGAGTGATTTGGAGTTCACTACAAGTGCAAGGTGTTAATTACACTTAGTTTGTGTTAATTATTGTGCTGAAGAGGGCGAATGCATATACATAAACAAATCCTTATTCTTTTTATTTTTATTTAGCACCGTGTTTTATTAACAGTTTGGGTTATACGCACTGTACTGATTACGCTAGTGAGTTAGGAAGGAGGAAGGTTGTATTTAAAGGAAGTGTACACGCATTTGCGTGGAGGGAGAGTG
Source organism: Timema genevievae (assembly GCA_902155825.1). Taxonomy (NCBI): domain Eukaryota; kingdom Metazoa; phylum Arthropoda; class Insecta; order Phasmatodea; family Timematidae; genus Timema; species Timema genevievae. The sequence goes on along the minus strand of CABFWO010001073.1, from coordinate 112,908 downwards.
AACAACCATTCTGTAAAAAAAAAAACTCAATACATTCGACCGCGAACCCCTATCTTCGTGTCATCAGCAGTATAGTCTACTGCGAGAATGGTGCCTTAGACAATGCGGCCACCGAAGCAGGTCTGATCATCTTAGTTTGGGTGTGTTATTTTTTTAAGTCCACGTCTCCCGTGAGTGATGTCACAGTCGTTGCCGAGGAAGGACATCATCTTACATCGTATATGGGAGTTATTCTGCTGAATTTAGTGACGGCCAAGGTGGAAGACTCGGCTCGAGGTTAGTTCTAGCTTTTCTCAAGGCGATACCCACAGGTTTATTCGCATTCGACAGTTCGGAATCGCCGATTGACACGCATTGATAATTGTTAGAGATTCGAAATGAAAAGTGGTATTCAAATAATCCTTTTTTATTAGAAATCTAGGAAACTACAACCCAAGGAAAAAAACAACATAGATGACTGATGGATCAAATAGCCAAGCTATTATATTTGTTAATTACGGTTACAGCCACTTCTAAGTATTACATTATTTAAATTGAAAAATGACACCTAGACACGGGAATCGAGCCCAAGACACTTAGCTTAGTACGCAAATGCTCTAACCACAGATACATCCAGGAATCGTCCCGTACCCATGGTCATTCTTTACTCATATTTTAAGGCAGCATCTGTAATGAACGCGCGGAAATTATCAGCTACAAAATTATGGCATTTTTCAACTTAAGGAATACGATATTTAGATGCGGTTATAATCGTAACTAACAAACATAATATCTTGGATATTTAATACATCATTATGTACTCATTCGTACAGTTGTAATTGTACTATTGGCAGCATAAAACCCTCCAGATTCGAAGGTGGCTGCGTTATATGATAGCTCGCGATCTTAATTGATCGCTCATATGTAGCCGACTATTTCAGCACGTCCATCACAGACTCTGCCTTAAAATATGAGTGAGGAGTTACCATGAGCACGGGACGACTCCGGGATAGCTCAGTGGTCAGAGCCAAATGTCTCGGGTTCGATTCCCATGTCCATGTATCATTTTTCAATTTAAAGAATATAGAAGACTAAGATTGGAATTTTAAAAACCAACCAACAAGCCAAAGATTAAAATTCCTCTCACTGCACCCTATCACAACTAAATATCTATTATTATTACTCAATAACCTACTTCTATTTCAGGCTCGTAAATCGAAATCAATATTTCACCCTATCCTACGAGTAACTGACCAACCTTTTTCCAGGAATAACATGAAGAAAAGCCTTGTTATCCCCGACTAAGCCTCAGGAGTTCTTTAGTAGCTGTTGGATGCTGTAAGGAAGAAGAGAATTTCCTCTGTAATCCTGAGCTGTCGGAGTTTATTAGTCTAAACAAGAGATTTTCAACCTTTTTCAAAGCACTGTACACTGAACAAGGCTCTAAAATTATTAAGACACACCATACATTTTTAGGGAGAGATTTTATCGCAAAAAAAGTTATAAGATTAGTTTAAAAAAGCTCAATAGCTAAATTTCTAATAGTTGTGTTATTTTAAAATAAACAATGTTGATAGTTTAAAAATATTTATTTTTATTCCCCAATGTTTTTTTTCTCGCTTCTTTTCGACCTTCCCCCAAGCTCCTGTTGCACACATAAGTCCTCTGGCACACCAGTTGAAAAACGCTGGTCTTAAGCCATGAGTCGACAACTGGGCGGTCTCACGGCTATTTTCAATCGATCACGTAATAAAACTACATTGTGATTAAAAGTCGATATTTGAGTCTTCTATACCAGCAAATAAATCAAGTACTTAAAAATAATTTTTGAGTGAGACTAAAATAACCCTGATCGCTCATAATCGGTAATGTTATAGGACATTTTAAATAGTTTACTATGGAAATATATATCTTTAGCACCGCATCTTACTACCCGTTCGGGTTATACGCTTATGTACTAATTACGCTAATGATTTTAGGGATTAGGAAGGTTATATTTAGAGGAAGTATATCCGCATTTGCGTGAATAGAGTGGAAAAACCACCCTCAGTACACCTGACCGAGATTCGAACCTCAATCTCCTAGTCATCGGCAGTCCAGTCTACTGCGAGAGTAGCACCTTAGACTATGCAGCCACCGAAAGCTAGGGACACTATATTTTGAGGAAATATTGGACTCAAGGAATGGGTAAGATGTAAGCCTATAAAAAATAAATAAAGCAAAAGTAGAGTGAATAAACGATTGGTGATCACAAGACCTTTGATAAGTTTATATTATGTTGATTGGGCCCTAAGAAGGCATCTGACCCTCGGTCTAAGCTCTTAAACGCCCGCATCGGTGGACACGTGGGACTCAAAGTCAGTCTAATCTAGTCTGGTTTACCGCTGGAGAGGTTAGGGATCGAATCCTAGTCGAACGTTATGATTATGTTTTTCTCTAGATGGTTTCTCATTATTCCTCCACGCAAATGCATATATATATATATCTTATAAATTCTATCTTCCTCAACTTCCTATATTAGCGTAATTAAAATGTTCACAGCCCGGATAGGTAATAAGACGCGATGCGAAAAAAATAATTAAAGTAAGTAATTAGTTTACATGTAATGAGAAAAGAAGCGAAATAATAACCTAGCTTGAGTTGTACCAATAAAACCATAATCATACAATCTATTAATTAGAAGCTCCAGAAAGAGGGTACCATTAGTGAGACAACCTTGTAATATCTGTATATCTAGATCGCTGTAGCTGACGTCATGGAGATGCTAATGTATTCCAGGCAGATAATTCTCACTTTCCTCACGGGATGGTTCCCATTCATATCACGAGCAAGGCGGCTGTCATCACACTAAAGTACATATCGAGAATATTGCCCTACCACAGCAATACAACATATATGCCGGTTTAGTTGGAAGTTGGTATGTTACAGGACAAGAAGCTCATTTACTTTAGGGCGAGAATATTGGATACTTTCTAGGGCGAGCATCCTACCTAAACACCAGGGTGAACCCCAAAGATAAACACCTGGGCGAGCAGTTATAATAAACACCAAGGTTGAGCAGTTATAATAAACACCAAGGCGAGCAGTCATAATAAACACCAAGGCGAGCAGTTATAATAAACACCAAGGCGAGCAGCTATAATAAACACCAAGGCGAGCAGCTAAGATGACTTAGATGCAATATATCACTGTAATTCTCCCCACACTAGCGCCCTTATTTTAAAATTACGCTCCTCATCCTTATCTCTGAGATTATACTGTTCATAAAATAAATACCAGGTCTACCGTCTGGGAAATTTTTTAAAGTTTATTTAAGTGTGATCGCGAATCAAATCTATTTTTTTGGGGGTCAAAATAGATGTGACAAGCTTAAAAACAAAGCAAAAATAATACTTTAAATTCAAATTAGATTAGTTACAAAAACACCGGCTGTTAAATTAATGATATTTTTTAAAATATTTTAGCTGTGTGGGGTGCAGCAAGAGAATTTGCCTCTAGTAGTCTATATCCTAGCAACCCGTGCCAATGATATCATTATCCTACAGAGTATAGCACACACAAAAGGAAACACGATAGAAATTAAGGATAATGTATGTTGAGAACCACCTCCTTAGGAAATCCGAATGCTCCCAATGCAGTTAGCGCAGTACATTAAATAAATCCAACGCGTACGGTCCATTAGACATCATTATCGCAATATACCGGGGAGATTGGGGTTCGATTCCCGGTCGGATGTACTGAGGATGATTTCACCTAAATGATTTTTCACCCAAATATGCTTACACTTATTATAAATTCAACCTTCCTCGTCCTTAACACATTAGCCTAATTATTTCATACGCACGGGTAGTAAAAGACTGTGACAAAAAACAGCATGTGACTAAAAAAATAATTAAATGTTAATGCAGAGCTGTTCTACAGTAGCCCGCTACTCCCCTGAAAGCTTGCGAAGTCTTGAGTGAACTTACACGGAGTTGTTCGCATGTGATGGCTAACGATTATACCGGGAATTAAAGACAGCCTGTTGGTTGACAGGTTCATCGTTGTTAATAACAGTCCATGTGACACAGCAGTCTCAGGCGAATGAACAACGCGGGTGTACAAGACCTTACCGGGCTGCGCGCATATTTACACTAATGACGTTGGGATGAAGTAGGTATAACTAGTAACGTACCCACGGGGGAGGGGGGGGGCTTGAGGGGGCTCAAGGCCCCCCTACCATAGTTTGGGGATGCCCCGAGATCCACGNTTTGTGACAGTAGGCCTATGTGACGGTTAAGTGAACTTTAATTTAGGCCTATTTATTTATTATTTTGTTGGATTATCACGTTTATAATTGTAAAAATATAAATGATCAAGTTGACAAATACCAATAAAAACCTTCCAAAAACGTTTCTAGGTGTATATGATGGTAAAAAAAAAAATTGCCTCCGGCTGTTAGGGCAGACCTCTCCCCCTCCTTGAGCCACCCCTACTTCGAATTTGCGCGGAGGGAGATTGGGGACACTGGTTTGCGAGGTCAGTGTACTGAAGATTGTTTCCCTGAACAAACAATACGAGATTGACTCCTTTGTCCGCGTGGGTATGTGTGTGTAGTAGAAAAGGGGTTCCCAATCTTTTTAGAGCAAAGGAGCCCTAGCGCCAGAAAAAAAAACACACTAGGGCCCAAATAAAAAATGTCACGCTAATATTATGAACATTCAATAACGACAGTTAAATTCTCCAAGTATAAAACAAACGGGAAACATAATGTTCTGGCTGCTAAATATTGCCTCATGTTGTCACTGTGTAAGGCCGCCCAACGTAGGGTGAGACATCTCAAACCAGTTATCATCCACTTTCACTGCACCTAAAGAGCTGAAAATTGTCACATTGACTCAGTTCCGGTGACAATACAATATATTAAAATTGGAGGCTTAAGACCCTTGTATTAACTTCACTTGGTAAAAAATAATGTCGCTATAACTAAAACACCTAAAAATAATAAACAATTTACAAACAAATTTCTTAAAAAAAACAAAACCTTATATTCAAAGTACAGTAGAGTCTCGGAAACTCAACAACTCGACATTCTGTATAACTCGACACGCGCATACAGATGTTGGCGCCAGTCATCACAATCCAAGGTCATGCAAATGTATAACCTCTAAGTTTGTTTGTGTAACTCGAGTGGAACAGTCGTGCTGTGGTGTTTTTACAAGTACTGTGTTTGCTAGTTTTCCAATTGATTCGAATAACACGTTACTGAACCGTACAATACTACAGTACTATAATATTCGATACTGTACTGTGATTCATCCTTGTTTAGTAAACATGCATCTTATGCAAGTTCATTCGTAAAACTCGACACCATCTCAGTCCACATTATGTCGAGTTTCCGAGACTCTACTGTACGATGAACTTAAAAAAAATTCATTTTATAATCGCAGCCATTTGTATTTTAAACAGAAGCGATTAGAGCATTTTATTACTCAAATCCTTCTGTTTAGACCAAAATTGCCATGATTAGAATAGAAGAATAAAATCTACTTTCTTTTTAGTTTGAATTTTTTAAATATGAAGGACAAGGTTTTGTTGCGCCTAAGTGCCCGTTGATAAGCAGTGGATGAAACCGGTAGAAATGAAAATAAATAGCCGGAAAAAGACGCATTACATTTTTCAACTACACAGGTTTGGTAAAGTCACATAACGTCAAACAAGAGAGAATCTCGAACCAAGTCAAAATTGGTCCGAGATAATTTTTTCCATAGATTTAAGTGAAGTGAAATCCGCTTACATAAACATTAATTTAAAGTACAGTCCAATTTTCATATAAAGGGCCTTACCTGACTAATAATAATAATAATAATAATAATAATAATAATAATATCAATAGCTATAAAATAACAATATTAAAATGATCAAATGTTATCAATTTGGGCGGCAAAAATATGTTTGTAATTTCTAAGAAGCGCTATCTATGAAAATTGGACTGTATATTCTAAGTCAAGTGAAACAGTTACGTCATGAAGTTTCTCCCCCACTGCACCAATCCAGTCACACACCCCTCCGCCCACACACACTTTTAAAAATTCATGTTTTTATGAGTGCAATTATTTGTTACTAGTAGTTGCGTAGAAAATTTCATCTGTTCCGTTTTGATATACCCACAAATTATATGTTTACATTGGGGGGG